>CAUYQV010055946.1:0-22117 GCA_963574575.1 Galagoides demidoff
GGCACCCATAGCACAGTGATTACAGTCCAGTCTCCAGTCACATGCACTGAATGTGGTGGGTTCCAGCCAGGCCTGGGTCAGCTAAACAACTGCAACAAGAAATAGCTGGGTGTTGTGGTGGGCACCTGTAGTCCCAGGTACTTGGGGGTATGAGGCAAGAGAATCACTTAAGCCCAAGAGTTGAAGGTTGCTGTGAGCTGTGACGCCATAGCACTCTCCTGAGAGTGACATAATGAGACTATGTCTCAAAATAAATAAATAAATAAATAAATAAATAAAATAAAAAGGGAAGTACAGCTTCCTTTTATAGGCTTGTGTACACATGCAGTCTCTGCAGCTCTGGCTGCATGAACCTGCTGCATCCTGCTTCCCAGGATGGTGGAGGCCCAGCGTATCTGTAGTGCATGAGGTTGAGATCACTGAGCCCCGCCCATTGACCAGCTGTGTGACCTCACTTCGCTCTTTTATCTTCTCTTTGCTTATCTCTGTGAACTGAGGAAACGGAAACATCAAGTATGTGCCAGGAGTACTCACATTTTATCTTCACAGAAAATCTTCAAAATTATTCACCAGGGTACTATTGTTATCTTAATTTTTTTTCTGTTTTTTTGTGAGACAGAATCTCACTAAGTCACCCTCAGTAGAGTGCTGTGTTGTCACAGCTCACAGCAACCTCCAACTCTTAGGCTTAAGTGGTTCTCTTGCCTTGCCTCTGAAGTAGCTGGGACTACTGGCACCTGCCACAATGCCCAGCTATTTTTTTTTGTTGTGGTTGTCGTTGTTTAGCTGGCCCAGGCCTGGTTGGAACTCGCCACCATCGGTGCATGTGGCTGGCACCGTAACCACTGTGCTATGGGCGCCGAGCCTGTTATCTTAATTTTTGCTGATGAAGAGATTGAGGCTCACTCAGAGAGGTTTAGTAACTCACCCAAGGTCACAGAGCAAGTTAGGGGCAGAGCTGGGATTTCAGCTTGGGCCTGTCCATGTTTTTTTTTTTTTAATAGATTCCTCCTGGATAAAATGATCTCTACCCCTTCAGCTCTGGTGTTCCAGGGGGAAAGAACTTCCGTAGTAATCTCTTGTCTCTTCTCCCTGAATTCCCAGGATTTTAGCACCTCCATTCCTAAGCAGGAAAAACTTTTGAGCTTGGCTGGAGAGAGTCTTTTCTGGAGTGAGACAGACGTGGTTCAGGCAACTGATGACTTCAATCAAGACCACAAAATTAGCGAAGGGACCTTTGCGGACATCTACAGAGGGCAGAGGCATGGGACACCATTCATCTTCAAGAAGCTCAGAGAGGCAAGCACTTCTTGGTTTCTAGGGAAAGGTGGAGCTGCAGGGGTGAGGCTGGATCTTCATGTTCCACTGTCTTCCTTCACAGACAGCCTGCTCAAGTCCAGGATCAACTGAAAGATTCTTGCAGGCAGAGGTACAAGTTTGCCGTAGGTAAGCCTCCCTTTTGGAAAATACTTTGTTTAGTAGTAAGGACACATCCGTCCCTTATATAGTTCTTCCTATGTTCCAGGCATGTTTTAAGCACACTATTTTATATAAACATGTAATTGTCACAAGAACTCTGTACCATAGGTACTATTATCACATTATTTTACAGGCAGATAAACTGAGGCACAGAGAAGTTAAGTGTCTCATCCAAGTGCACACAGCTAGTAAGTAGCAGAGCTGGGTGGTCTGGGTCCAAGTCCATGCTTTTTCTGTAGCATGTAACAATTATATGTATAGATTAGAATCATAAATGAAAATTGGCTTACTCCAATTCCTTTCATGGAAAACATTCCATAGATGTTTCTATCCCCCCATTTTTTTCGAGACAGTGTCTCATTTTGTTGCTCTCAGTAGAGTGCTATAGCATCGTAGCTCACAGCAACCTCAAACTCTTAGGCTCAAATGATACTCTTCCCTCAGCCTCCTGAGTAGCTGGGACTACAGGCACCCACCACAATGCACACCTAGTTTTTTCTTTTTTTTTTTGTAGAGATAGAGTCACTTTATTGCCCTCGGTACAGTGCCATGGCATCACAAAGTTCACAGCAACCTCCAAATCCTGGACTTAGGAGATTCTCTTGCCTCAGCCTCCTGAGTAGCTGGGACCATGGGCGCCCACCACAACGCCCAGCTATTTTTTGTTGCAGTTTGGCTGGGGTGGGGGTTGAATCCGCCACCCTTGGTGTTTGGGGCTGGCACCCTTCCCACTGAGTCACAGTTTTTTCTATTTTTAGTAGAGATGGGGTCTGGCTCTTGCTCAGGTTGTCTCGAACTCTTGAACTCAAGCAATCTGCCCACCTCAGCCTCCTAGAGTGCTAGGATTACAAGTATGAGCCACCATGCCCAACCCCTGTCTTACTTTTTGAGGTAACCAGAGACCTTCTGATGCCTGTTGGGGTCCTGCCCCAGGAGCAGGGTCCACTAAGACCTCTGGAAACTGGCCTCCATTGACTAAAGAATTATAAAGTTGGAAACGACGATAAAAAAAGAGACATGAGGCATAGAGTAGAATTAAAGATAGGAGTTCAGGGGTCCATTGCTCATCTGTAGGCTTCCAGCAGTGGCCCAGAGTGTTTGCTCCACTCTGATTTTATTGAAGTCTATTTGCCCAGAGGGTAAGATGAGGGAGGGAACACAGATGCCAGCAGTTTCTCTGATTGATTATATCTACGGGTAGCCTTGAGAAATCTGAAATCTGAGCCTTGTATTGGGAGAGCCTCCTGCTTGAGGTCACATACACAAATTTCTTTTCTTTTTTTTTTTTTTAGAGACAGAATCTCACTTTATAATCCTCAGTAGAGTGCTGTAGTATCACAGCTCACAGCAACATCCAACTTAGGCGATTCTCTTACCTCAGCCTCCCAAGTATCTGAGACTAGAGGCGCCCGTCACAATGCCTGGCTGTTCTTTTGTTGCAGCTTGGCTGGGGCCAGGCTTGATCCTGCCACCCTTGGTGTATGGGGCCAGCGCCCTACCCACTGAGCCGCAGGCACTGCCCTCACACGCACAGATCTCTAGGGAGGTGTTAAACTCCACTAGTTCCCTGTGGAGTAAAATGCCACTGGCTTTAATCTCCTCTGAGGAATCTGTGGGACAGAGGAGTTTTCCTCCCATTACTACCACGGAGGATCTTCCTCTGCAATAAGGGATATAAGCTCTTCTGCTCATATCTTAGGGCTTGAGCTGCTCCCTCGACTTTGCCCCAGGCAAATGCACATCTCCACAGTGGGTATCTGCTTTGCCTGTTTAATGGGCAGGAAATGCCCTGGAAGTTGTGTCTTTTTCTAGGACTTGCCACAGTCTCTTTTGTGGCCATTATTTTCCTCAGAGTGCTCACACATCCAGCAGGGTGTTTGTAAGCTGTATCCCCCACAGGCTAGAATTTCAGAAAAGGCAGGAAGCTTGCTAGCAATGGCTAGCTTAAATGTAAACTAGCTGACTTTGCTTTGTTCTGACTCACTCAGCTTACTTTTTAGTTTTCCTCTTTTTCTAGGGGTGCTTTCTTTTGCTAATAATGGGGTCTTTGGTGCCCATTTTCCCAGCAGATGCCAACTCTAAGGGTTAATCCCTCTTAAAATCATAGCCTTCAAGAGAATGGCTGGGCAAATTAGGGCCCATGGATTACATCTGGCCCAACCTACGTTTGTAAAACCTGAGAGTTAAGAACAGTTTTTACTTTTTTTTGTGAGACGGAGTCTCACGTTGTCCTTTTGGGTAGAGTGCAGTGATGTCATTGCTCACTGCAACCTCCAGTGTTGGGCTCTAGTGATTCTCCTGCCTCATCCTCCCAAGTAGCTGGGACTATAGGTGCCTGCCACAAGGCCCAGCTATTTTTAGAGACAGGGTCTCCCTCTTGTTCAGTCTGGTCTTGAACTCCTGAGCTCAAGCAAGTCACCTGCCTTGGCCTCCCAGAGTGGTAGGATTACAGGTATGAGCCATCACATCTGGTCTAATTTTTACATTTTTAAATAATTGAAAGAATAAAAATAAAAAACAGGCCAGGTGGGGTGGCTCACACTTATAATCCTAGCACTCTAGGAGGCCAAGGTGGGTGGATTGCTTGAGCTCAGGAGGTAGAGACCAGGCTGAACAAGAATGATACTCTGTGAGGAGAATAAAAGAAATGGAAAAACTAGCTGGGCATGGTGGCAGGTGCCTATAGTTCCAGCTACTTGGGAAGCTGAGGCAAGAGGATTGCTTGAGCGCAAGAGTTTGAGGTTGCTGTGAGCTATGATGTTATGGCACTCTACCCAGGGTGACAGAGTGAGATTCTGTCTTTAAAAAAAAAAAGGTAGGATAATATTCTGTAAAATATGAAAATTATATAAAATTCAAGTTTCAGTGTCCACAGTAAAGCTTTATGGGAACACACCCAGACTCATTCATTTCTGTATTGTCTGTGGCTGCTTTTCTGTTATAGTATACAGTTGAGTAGTGACAACAGACCCCATATGACCTGGAGTAGGGAGGACCTCCAAAATTATCCGCTAATCTGTTCATTTTACAGTTGGGGAAACTGAGAGCAGAGAAGTGAGCCTCTTGGTCACAGAGCTGGGTGGGGACTTAGAAAGAGAAGGGAAGGACTGCTTGGAGAATGGAGACCTGTCCTGGCTCTGCCATTATTGACCAATGAACTTAAATGCATCCTGGGCATCTGTCATATGCTAAACACTTGCTATCAGTTAACCTTGCCAAGTCACTATCTAGGTCCCCCCTGCCAGTACACAGCCTTGGGAAAGGCATACATGATTACTGTGGAATGTTTTAAGAAATAAAGAAAATTATAAATAAGAAAATAGAAATTACGTATACCTATTTCCTACAGCACCTACAAAATAACCACCACTACATCAACATTTCGATATATTTTCTTTATTGGTTTCTCTATTCATACACATACACAGGCACACATTCCACACATTTAATCAAAACTGAAAGTATAATTGTCTTTCCACCTGGCATAGTCCCTTCCTAGAGTCTGCAGTCAGTCCTTCATTCATCAGTTTAGAAAACATGAGTAGTCAAGCCCTTTCCAAGGACCCAGAGAGTGTGGACTTGAAGCATACATAGCCCAACCCTCTGGTCCTGCCTTGGAGAAGTTTATGGCCCAGAAGGGAGACTGACGTGTAAATAACTCTAATGAGTGTGGAAAAGTGTGTAGTAGGATGGCTTGGGGGAGGTGGTGGGTAGGAGAGAGATCAGCAGGAGGCCATTTATAGTAGTCCTAGGGAGAATGGCCTGCAGCAGAGGAGAGGCCTTGAAAGCTATTTAATCACAGTGAATGGTGACTAACTGGATACAGGAGGTAAGGAGGGTTTTAGGAAACTGGGTGGGTGATGATGCCTTCACTGGGATAGTTAATATGAATGGAGAAGCATGTTGGGACTTGAGTGTGAGATGATGTTCACCTGAGCATCGGACTGCAATGAGACACTCAAGTCTGGAGCCTAGGATGGGCTGGAGAGGAGATTTGGAAGTGTTCTTCATAGCAGTTGGAGGTACCTGGAGGAACGGCATATTAAAAAAAAAACAGATAAGGGTCCCAGCCGGCGGCCAGAAGGAAGGCAAAGGAGGAGGGTCTTACTGGAAAAGACCAAGAAAGTGTGGCCAGAGAGGTGGGAGGACAATGAGGAGGGAATGGGGACTCAGTTGAAGAGCGTTTTACAGAAGGACTCCGGTCCTGGCTTCACTATTTGCTAGTTTGTGATGTTGGTCAAATTCTTGAACCTCCGAGCCTCTGTTTCTGGAGGCGAGGTGGCTGAAGTGTCCTATGCTGCAGAGCAGTAAGGCAGGGTGAGGATCGCTGGCTCTCCAGCTCCCTGAAGGCGAGCAGTTTGCATCCTTCTGCCCTGGTGCTGTGTCCTTAGGGGCTAGAGCGTGTGGTACCTGGGATACTGTGGCCTTGTGGTGGAGAGGGCAGGAGAAGGGTGGGAGATGAGGAGGCAGATAAGTCTTTGGTCACTCTATGCCTGACACCTCACTCCTGCACTGATACCTGATTTCAGATGCTGCCACCTGAACATCTTACCTATGCTGGGCTTCTGTGCTGGAAGACGATTTCACACCTTGATTTACCCGTACATGGCAAATGGCTCTTTACAGGACAGACTTCACGACCAGGTAAGAGGCTAGGTCATCATATGTTTGGCATGGTGGCTCGCCCCTGTAATCCTACCACTTTACGAGGCTGAGGCAGGTGGATTGCTTGAGCTCAGGAGTTCAAGACACGCCTGAGCCACAGTGAGACCCTGTCAATAAAAATAGCTAGTTGTAGTGACTAGGGCCTGTAGTTCCAGCTACTCAGGAGGCTGAGGCAAGAGGATCACTTGTGCCCAACGTTGGTGTGAGTGATGATGCCACAGCACTCTATCCAGGACATAGAGTGAGACTCTATCTTAAAAAAAAAATAAAGAGGCTAGGTCATGGGCAGACAACAGGACCAGGTAGCACCCAGACCCAGTTAGGGAATCAAAGGTTAAGTTAGGGATCCGGAGGGGAGAGCAGCCATCCTCTCAGTCCCAGGGAAAGCTTCAAGGGAGGAAGCTGGGCCAGGATAGAAAAGATCTTGTGCCGCATTTTTTACCCTTTTTAAAATCTCAGGGCACACTTGAACCTGTAGTTAAACTTCTGTGGCATACCTAATCAAAAAGAGAGTTAAAAAAAAGAATATACTTATGGGCGGTGCCTGTAGCTCAAAGGAGTAGGGAAGGTTCAAACCCAGCCCTGGCCAAAAATTGCCAAAAAAAAAAGAATATACTTATTGTGCTTGAACTTTTTCTTTTTCTTTTTTTGAGTCAGTGTTACTATGTTGCCCTCCGTAGAATACTGTGGCATCACAGCTCACAGTAAACTCTAACTCTTGGGCGCAAGTGATTCTCTTGCCTCAGCCACCCAAGTAGCTGGGACTACAGGCACCTGCCACAACACCTGGGTATTTTTTTGCTGTAGTTGTTATTGTTCTTTGGTAGGCCTGGGCCGGATTTGAGCCTGCCAGCCCTGGTGTTATGTGGCTGGTGCTCTAGCCGCTAAGCTACAGGCATCAAGCCTGCTTTGAACTTCTTTTTTTTTTTGAGATAGAGTCTTACTATGTTGCGCTCAGTAGAGTGCCGTGGCGTCATATAGCTCACAGCAACCTCAAATTCTTGGGCTTAAGCAATTCTTTTGCCTCAACCTCCGAAGTAGCTGGAACTATAGGCGCCCACCACAACACCCGGCTTTATTTTGTTGTAGTTATCATTGTTGTTTGGCAGGCCCAGGCTGGGTTCAAACCCTCTAGCTCCCATGTATATGTCTGGGGCCCTAGCTGCTGAGCTACAGGTACTGAGCCTGCTTTGAACTTCTTTTGAAAATAATTTAATGAATCATCTTTAAAAATTTCGGCCAGGTGCAATGGCTCGCTCCTGTAATCCTAGCACTCTGGGAGGCTGAGGCAGGTGGATTGCTTGAGCTCAGGAGTTCAAGCCCAGCCTGAGCCAGCGTAAGACCCTGTCTCTAAAAATAGCCAAGTGTTGTGGCAGGCGCCTGTATTCTCAGCTACCAGGGAGGCTGAGGGAAGAGGATCATTTGAGCCCAAGAGTTTGAGGTTGCTGTGAGATATGACATCATAGCACTCTACCAAAGGTGACAAAGTGAGACTGTCTCAAAAAAAAACAAAACAGTTTCCATGGCATATCAGTTGAAAATCACTGTCTTAGAGGATGTGGGACCTAAGCCTGGGCTTGAAAACTAGGTGGTGAGTTAGCCTGGGAGAGTCTGAGAACCGCAGTTGCGGTACTGGCAGCAAATGGGAGGCTTTCGGGGATGTCCGACTCGAGGCCCATGGCCACATGCAGACCATACGAATACTTTGTTGCTTATCTGTGGTGGCAGATATCATGAAAATTACGCATGGACTTTTTTTTTCTCTCATCATCTTTCTTGAGTGTTTGTATATTTAATATGTGGCCCAAGATGACTCTTCTTCTTTTTTTTTTATTTTATTTTTTGAGACGGAGCCTCAAGCTCTCCCCCTGGGTAGAGTGCCATGGCATCACAGCTCATAGCAACCTCCAACTCCTGGGCTCAAGTGAGTCTCCTCCCTCCGCCTCCCAAGTAGCTGGGACCACAAGCGCCCGCCACAACGCCCGGCCATTTTTTGGTTGCAGCCATCATTGTTGTTTGGCAGGCCCGGGCTGGGGATTTGAACCCACCACCTTAGGTGTATGTAGCTGGTGTCTTAGCCACTTGAACCACAGGCGCCGAGCCGATGACTCTTCTTCTAATGTGGCACAGAGAACCCAAAAGGCTGGACACCCCTGCACCATGCCACAGTCTCTATTATTTATATGTGAAGTTTCTCCCATATACACAAAATTGGTAGAAGGCTCATGTGCCTGGGGTGCAAACACAAGCTCCCTAGCTCCTTTCCCTACCAGCCCCTTCTAGGGAGAAATTCCAGAGCCGCTAATGTAACAGTTGTGATAAAAACAGCTGCTATTCGCTTGATGTGGGGGCTCACATCTGTGATCCTAGCACTTTGGGAGGCTGAGGTGGGTGGATCCCTTGAATACTGTATGTATTCTTACTTATGTATACTTCCTTAAATCCTTATTGGCAACCCTAAACATAGGAATTAACATCTTCATTTTATACCCCTGGAAATTAAGGCTCTGAGTTGTTAAGTGTCTTTTCCAAAGTCACACAGCAAGTGCATGTTTGAACTGGGAGTTACATCTTTATTTGCCTTGTGTGAAAACCCTTAGTATCACAGGAAATCCTGCTGGCTGAGCCCACTGCAGGGAGCGTGAAGGGCAGGAGAAGAGGCAGGATCTGGGCCCTGCCATTGGGCATTTAAAAAGGCACAGGTGGCTCAGGGCCTATAGCTCAGTGGCTAGGGCACCAGCCACATACATTGGGGCTGGTGAGTTCGAACCTGGCCTGGTCCTGTCAAACAACAATGACAACCACAACAACAACACAACAAAAAAAGGCCAGGCTTGTGGTGGGCGCCTATGTCCCAGCTGCTTGGGAGGCTGAGGCAAGAAAATTGCTTGAGCCCAAGAGTTTGAGGTTGCTGTGAGCTATGATGCTACGGCACTCTCCCGGGGGCAATAAAGTGAGATGCTGTCTTGAAAAAAAAAAAAAGAAAGAAAGAACAGAAAATTAATTTTTTAATTAATTAATTTGTTTATTGAGACAGAGTTTCACTCTATTGTCCAGTCTAGAGTGTCATGGTACCACCCGAGCCCACAGCAACCTCAAACTCTTGGGCTCAAGTGATCCTCTTGCCTCAGCCTCCCAAGTAGCTGGGACTACAGGTGCCTGCCACAACACCAGGCTAGTTTTCCTATTTTTAGTAGCGACAGGGTCTCAATCTTGCCCAGGCTAGTCTCTAACCCCTGAGCTCAAGGAATCCTCCTGATTTGGCCTCCCAGAGTGCCAGGATTAAAGGTGCCAGCCAGCGTGCCTGGAAAAAATTAATTTTATACAGGGCTAAAACATGTGAAGGACTGGGCTTGGCGGCTCACGCCTGTAATCCTTGCACTCTGGGAGGACAAGGGGAAAGGATCCCTTGGGCTCAGGAGTTCCTGACAAGACGAGCCTGTGCAAGAGAGAGACTCCTTCCTAAAGAAAAAGTAGCTAGACGACCTTGTGATGGGCTCCTATAGTCTCAGCTGCTTCAGAGGCTGAGGCAGGAGGATCACTTGAGCTCCGGAGTTTGAGGTTGCTGTGAGTTATGACGCCACGGCAGGGGGACATAATGAGACTCTGTCTCAAAAAAAAAAAAAAGTAACTATTTGTCTGTCTTTTCTTTCTCTTAGAGTGGCTCAGACCCTCTTTCCTGGCCCCAGCGTGTCAGCATCTGCTCGGGGCTGCTTTGTGCCCTGGAGCACCTGCATGGACTAGAGATCGTCCACAGCAATGTCAAGAGGTGAGAGGACGGGCTGGACACCCCCCAGGGCCTGGGTTGCAAGGAGGAGACCAGCAGGGTTCCTGAGTGCCCTTCTCTCTGTCCCTCTTCTTTCTGTTTTTCTCTCTTGCCCTCCCCTCCCCTCCCCTGGGTACCTTTTCTCTTTGTTATGCCCTCAAAACTCAGTGTTTTTGGTTGTGTTCTGAGTCTGTTCGCCCTCAGTGTTAGAGGTGAGAATTCATATTTAGGAATTAACATTTTTATTTTATACCCCTGTTGTGAGCTCCTCTGTTCACCCATCAGAACTAGCAAGTTTGGCTGCTAGAGGAGGAGTAGAAAATGAAGCAGCTGGGGCTCCAATATAGCAGAAAAAGAAGTACATTTTGTATTTAAAGGAAAGCAGAGATAAACATAGACTTTTCTTGAAGGGTGGAAGAGGATCCCCGTTGCTAATGACAACAGAGACCACATAAAGGCAGTATACGGACATGAGTACTTTCATCCCAGTTCCTCCTATATCCATCTATAAGAATTCCCACTGGGGCTTGGCGCCCATAGCACAGTGGTTATGGTGCCAGCCACATACACCGAGGGTGGCGGGTTCAAATCTGGCCTGGGCCAGCTAAACAGCAGTGACAACTGTAACAAAAAATAGTCAGGTGTTTTGGCAGGTGCCTGTAGTCCCATTTACTTGGGAGGCTGAGGCAAAAGAATTGCTTAAGCCCAAGAGTTTGAGGTTTCTAGGAGCTGTGACACCTCGGCATTCTACCAAGGGCGACATAGTGAGACTCTGTCTAAAAAAAAAGAATTCCCATTGATTCCCCTAAGGCCATCAGGCATGCTGCCCTGGTTTCCTTGGTTGTGCATTACCTCATTTGTCTCATAAATCCAATTTTCTTCACTCTGTATCAATAATTATTAGGTGTTATTTTACTAGTGATTGTATGACCTCTGTTAGTCTCCTTATGTTTGTAGTAACTATGGTGTGCCATTGTTCTGTGATGGGGATTTGTATCTTTGTATCATGGGGGATCATTTGTAGCCTAGAGGTCATGGGTCATAGTCTAGAAGTCATTGGTTTTTTTTTTTTTTTTAAGACAGAGTATCACTATGTCACCCCAGAGTGTTGTGGCATCACAGCAACCTCAAACTCTTGGGCTTAAGTGATTCTCTTGCCTCAGCCTCCCAAGTAGATGGGACTACCAGTGCCCACCACAACACCCGGCTATTTTTGTTGTTGTTGTTGCAGTTGTTTTGCTGGCCCAGGCTGGGTTCGAACCCGCCGCCCTCGGTGTATGTAGCTGGCACTGTAACCACTGTGCTACAGGCCCCAGGCTGGTTGTTTGTTTGTTTGTTTTTTTTTTTTTGAGACAGTGTCTCACTCTGTTGCCCCAGGCTAGAGTCCCACGGTATATAGCTCACAGCAACCTCAAACTTTTGGGTTCAGGTGATTGTTCTGCCTCAGCCTCCCAAGTAGCTGGTGTTATAGGCACCCACCACAACGCCTGGCTAGTTTTCCTTTTTTTAGTAGAGGTAGAGTCTCTCTCTTGCTCAGGCTGGTCTCAAACTTCTGAGCTTAAGCAATCCAGCTGACTTGGCCTCTCAGAGTGTTAGGATTGCAGGTATGAGGCTGGGTGCTGGGCCATAGTGATCATATTTTATAGAAAAAGTATATACTTAGTTAACCAAGTCACACTCACCCAAAATTCCTCATTTTGTTTCAGAGCCCTTTCCAACTTTCTCATCCAGAAGTCCATAATTCTTTCCTCCTTCCTTGTAGCCCCTTTAACCTCCTTCCATTCCTGATCACTCAGTGTGAATCACTCCTCTGTCACCACATCGTCTTTCTTTTTTTTGAAACAGAGTCTCAAGCTGTCACCCTGGGTAGAGTGCTGTGGCATCATAGCTCATAGTAACCTCAAACTCCTGGGTTTAAGCGATTCTCTTACCTCATTCTCCCAAGTAGCTGGGACTATAGGCGCCCGCCACAGTGCCTGGCTATTTTTGGTTGTAGTTGTCATTGTTGTTTTTGGCAGGCCCAGGCTGGATTCAAACCCACCAGTTCCAGTGTATGTGGCTGGCGCCCTAGCTGCCGAGCTATAGGCACTGAGCCCACATCATCTTTCTAAGATGCTGGTTTCCCAGCAAACCTTCCAAATTCTGTTGCATTTCACTGTCCACTTAGCAGCTGGCCTGGCCCACTTTGAGCCGTGCTTGCCGATACCTTGGGATTTTGCCTCCTTGTTCAGATCTTTCTCAGAGACCTGTCTCCTGCTCGTGTATCTGGTGGTGTTAGCATCTGTCAGGGAGGCTTCCTGCAGCGTAGGCCTGTACCCCAGCACCCCAGTGCCTTGCATCTGGTAAGAGGTCCCTGTTGAGGGCCTGGCAGCAGGGGGAAGGATTCCAGGACAGCACAGAAAACCTGGTAGAAGTGGCCCTAGAACCATAGAACTCCTCAAAGTTCTCTCCATTTGGCACAGGGAGGCCCTTTCCTCTTTTCTCTACTCTGATTTTATTTAATTGCACTGACAATTATCATAGCCAGAAAGGTGAGGAGTCATCACTGATCTGTCCCCCCAAAAGGGCCTGTGTTAGGTTTCTTTTTCATTTCCCACCCACACAAATCAGCCCTAAGGCGGCACTGTTGTGGATTCCCCAATTTTAGTGTGTTTTTTTCCTCCCTTCCTTTATTTATTTTTTGAGACAGAGCCTCAAGCTGTCGCCCTGGGTAGAGTCTTGTGGCTTCACAGCTCATAGCAACCTCCAACTCCTGGGCTCAAGTGATTCTCCTGCCTCCACCTCCCAAGCAGCTGGGATTACAGGTGCCCGCCACAACGCCCGGCTAGTTTTTGGTTGTGGCCATCATTGTTGTTTGGCGGGCCCAGACTGGATTCAAACTAGTCAGCTCAGGTGTATTTGGCTGGTGCCTTAGCCTTTTGAGCCACTGGCACCGAGCCTCATTTATTTATTTATTTTATTTTTTAAAAATTTTTTGAGACAGAGTCTCGCATAGTCACCCTCAGTAGAGTGCTGTGGCATCCTAGCTCACAGCAACCTCAAACTCTGGGGCTCAAGTGGTCTTCTGGCCTCAGCCTCCTAAGTAGCCGGGACTACAGGCACCTGCCACAATGCCTGGCTGTTTTTAGAGATGGGGGTCTTGCTCTTGCTCAGGCTAGTCTGGAACTCTTGAGCTCAGACAGTCCACTCACCTCAGCCTCCCAGAGTGCTAGGATTGTAGGCCTGAGCCACCACATCCAGCCTTCTTCCTTTCATTTAAATATTATAAACATTTCCCCACTTTGCACATTATGTTTTGTTTGTTGATTGTTTCTTTGTTTTTATCATGAACTCAGCCAAGTGGTACCATGAACTCAATCAGTGATACCACTTGACTTCTTAGCCTGCCGTTAAAGGGATTTGCCCATTATTTACTTAACAGTGGATATCGGAAATTGTGTCTGCTTTTTAAAATCACGTTTGAGGTTAGTTCTATACTGAATACTTTTATACATGTGGTTCACTTTTAAAATTTTCCTTTAGAGTACTTTCTTTTTTTTTTTTTTTTGAGATAGAGCCTCAAGCTGTCCCCCTGAGTAGAATGCTGTGGCATCAGAGCTCACAGCAACCTCCAACTCCTGAGCTCAAGTGAGTCTCCTGCCTCAGCCTCCCGAGTAGCTGGGACCACAGGCACCTGCCACAGCACCTGGCAATTTTTTGGTTGCAGCCATCATTGTTGTTTTGGCGGCCCGGGTTGGATTCGAACCTGCCACCTTAGGTGTATGTGGCTGGCGCCTTAGCCACTTGAGCTACTTTCTTAGAGTTCACTCTCATGAGTGAGATGACTGGGTCAAAGGATATGTTTATTGCTTTTCTCATTCCCCACAATCTAGGCCACCAAGAGTGCTGGCATTTAGGCTTGTCAGCCAGGCCGGGATAACCTATGGGTTTGGTGAACTGAGGCTGATGGGGTTGACATCTGTGGGGATCAGGGAGGATGTACCTCTTTGTCTACATTCTGGGGGCAGGAAGTCTGAATTTTAACTCCATCCCCATTTACTAGAGGGAGTGGGCCCTCCTTTCCCCTGTTGGGGGCTGGCTCTGAGACTCCATGTGAAGGGTTTTCAGGGACCCCAACCTGTAGGGGCTAAATTGCTCACTGCTAAGTTGTTTCCCCAAAGGGTCTCCGTGGCAATCTCTTGTTATCCAGCTGAAGCTGAGAAGCTTATCTCCGCTATCTTTTCCACAGCTCCAATGTCTTGTTGGACCACAATTTTGTTCCCAAGCTGGCTCACCCAATGGCTCACCTGTGTCCTGTCAACAAAAAGTCAAAATACACCCTGACGAAGACCCACCCTTTCCAGGCATCAGCTGCATATCTTCCAGAAGATTTCATCAGGGTGGGGCAGCTGACAAAGCGGGTGGACATCTTCAGCTATGGCATAGTAAGAGCTTCCTGTGTTGACTTGGGCATGTACCCCTATGTCCTTTCTGTGGCTCTTTGTAAGCATAGGTTGTAGTAGAGGCACATATATGTATTCTGTCGAAGTGCAGCAAGCCCAGCACGCTAGGGCCCACTGCCTACTTTTTTTTTTTGAGACGTGTCCTTGGTAGAGTGCTATGGTGTCATGGCTCATAGCAACCTCTTGGGCTTAAGCAATTCTCCTGCCTCCGCCTCCCAAGTAGCTGGGACTACAGGCACCCAACACAATGCCCGACTATTTTTTTTTTTTTTTGTCACAGTTGTTGTTGTTTAGCAGGCTCGGGCCAGGCTTGAACCTGCCAGCCTCAGTGTATGTGGCCGGCGCCCTGCTCACTGAGCTACAGGTCCCGAGCCTTTTTTTTTGAGACAGATCTCAAGCTGTAGCCTTGTGTAGAGTGCAGTGCTGTCATAGCTCACAGCAACCTCAAACTCTTGGGCTCAAGTGATTCTCTTGCCTTAGCCTCCCAACTAGCTGGGACTACAGGCACCTGCCACAATGCCCAGCTACCCACTGCCTATTTTGTGTTGCCTGTGAGCTAAGAATAGTTTTTACATTTATAAAGGATAGTACTTAGAAAAGCAAAAGAGTAAAAAAAAAACAAAGAAAAAGAAAAACAAAAGAATATGTGAGAGAGACTAAATACGGCCCACAAAGACTAAAATATTTACTATGTCGCCTGGACTGTTATAGAAAGTGTTTGCCTATCCTTGAAGCAAAGCCACTCAGATTCTAGTAGGCTACAAATACCACCTCCTGACTTCCTGAATCCCCTCCGGCCTTCCAACTTTCTAGTTGTCTGTGCTGGCTTGTTCATCCCCTGTCCATTCAGCATCTGTCCCCCCATCCTATCCCTGCCTGTCATTACTTTGTGCGAGGCTCTTGGAATGTGAATGTAACTAGGCCACAGTGCCACCCCCAGGAGCTCGTAGTCTGAGTGTAACAGTCTCCAAAGTGTATTTCTGTAGACGACCAGTCCCTCTGGGTCCCTGTGGAACTGATGTGTTAAAAGGAATCACTGGCCAAGTAGGTTTGGGCAATACTGGGTGGAGCAGTTGAACAGGCTTCTTTACCACAAGGTTAATTTGACCTTTTAATATGGTGGTGAACCTTTAATCTGGTAACTGTGAATTCTCCAGAGAGGGGCATGCAGTGTTTTCCAGAGTCATTCACTATGAGAGCTTGTTATCTATTCTTATCAGTGTTCTAAGGAACTCAACATGGAAAATGCTGGCTGAGAAAAGGGACAGTCATGTTGAACTCAGCCAAGTGCTAACACCTGCAGCTCAGTTCTTGCCCTCTCTCTCTCTGGCCTGGAACTCTGCACATCTCTCTGACTATAATCTCCTGTCTGTCCCCCTCTGCCACTAGAGCCCTGGTCCAGAGCTACCTACTGCCCTCTGTCCAAATGCCAGATTCTGCTGCCCTGGGTCTCCCAGCCTGTCCGACTCTCCTGGCCTCCCTCAGCCTTACTTTGAATTGCTTCGTAAAGGTCAGTGGGGTTGAGCCCCAGCTCCTGCTGCCCTAAGAACCAGCAGACTGACCTCCTAGGCCACTAGCCTGTCCCCAGCTGTGACTTTCAGCTATCTGATTTACGGCACACAGCTCTCTATCTCTGGGCCTTGATTGTATCTTCTGGAAGATGAAGGTGATGATATGTGTGAAGGTTAATGGGATAATATATATAAACTGGCTAGCACAGTACCCTGCACATACCAAGAACTTTATTATTATCGTGGCTATTGTCATTCCTGCCTTCATGCCCTCACCCCAGATCTCTGTTTACTCTTGACCTTCTAACTCAGCTCTTGGTGTCACAGTTGACTTCCTCATTCATTGAGTACCGACTGGCTCCCCCACCCATTTTCTCAGCCCTGCCACTGATTAATGATTTTGAACTTCACTTCCATCTATGGGGAGCTCTAAATGACTTTTGAGGGGCCTGGAACAGAGCCGACCATGTGGAAGAGGCAGAGGACTTTTTTTTTTTTTTCCTGAGACAGAGTCTCACTATGTCACCCTTGGTAGAGGGCTGTGGTGTCACAGCTCATAGTACCTCAAACTCTTGGGTTTAAGCGTTTATTTCTCTTGCCTCAGCCTCCCAAGTAGCTGGGATTATAGGCGCCGGCCACAACGCCTGCCTACTTTTTTTTTTTTTTTTTTTTGCAGTTGTCATTCTTGTTTAGCTGGCCCAGGTCTGATTTGAACTGACAGCCTTGGTGCATGTGGGCGGTGCTGTAACCACTGTGCTAAGGGCGCTGAGCCCAGAGGATATGTTTGTTTATCTGCCCTGTCCTCTGTCCTCTCCCTTCCTGGCAGGGGCAGGAGTCCCTTCTCAATTGGCACCTGTCCCACTTAAGGCAGGAGTGCCCTCTGCTGCCCCCTTTTGGCCACTGCCAGTCTGTTATTACCCCTAGAGGCTTGAGTCCTCTCAAAGCCCTATCCTTTGCTTCCTCCATGCTTGGAGGGATTCTTGGCATTCTAATCTGACTTGCCTCAAGAGAGGCTGTGGAGAGGGATTTGACACTAAGAGTGGGTTAGTCACTCCTTAGATATTCACAGCTGCTAGCTGCCTATTTAACAGATGAGGACACTGAAGTTCAGATTTTAGTTACTTGCCCAAAGATCACCTGAGTATTTAAGGAGGAAAGTCAGATTTTTGAATCCAGGTCTGTCTGACTGTAAAGCCCTCAACCCCCACACTGTGTATCTCTGCTGAGAATTACTGTTCACAGTAGGTTTGTCAATTTTGTGGTGGCTTTCAGGGTACAGAGCTGTGTGCTGCTTTTGTGAGTGGTTGCATGAATGCAGTTTTTTTCAACCTTTTCTTTTTTATCTCATGGTACTCTTGAACCTATAGTTAAACTTCCATGGCATACTTAAATTATGCTGACCAAAAAAAAAAAAAAAAAAAAAAAAAGGAGTAAGGGCCAGGTGTGGTAATCCCAGCACTTGGGAGGCTGAGACGGGCGAATTGTCTGAGCTCACAGGTTCGAGACCAGCCTGAGCCAGAATGAGACCTTGTCTCTAAAAATAGCTGAGTGTTGTGGCGGGCGCTTGTAGTCCTACCTACTTAGGAGACTGAGCCAAGAGAATTGCTTGAGCCCAAGAGTTTGAGGTTGCTGTGAGCTGTGACACCATAGCAGTCTACCAAGGGTGTCTCCAAAAAATAAAAAAATAGAGTAAAAGAAAGAGTATATTTATTATACTTTGACATTCTTTCTAAAATAATTTAATTAATGATTTTAAAAAATTTTTGCAGCACATCTAAGATCTCCTCACAGCATACCAGTTGAAAATCACTGCATTCATGAATAAATAATATTAATAAAGTCCTGTGGCTGAAACATGCTACAGATGTTTCTGAGACTTTCTATATAAAATAGATATGTACCAATAGGTAGATTCCTTCTTTCCCTGATTTTTTTTTTTTTTTGAGACGGAGCCTCAAGCTATCCCCCTGGGTAGAGTGCCATGGCATCACAGCTTATAGCAACCTCCAACTCCTGGGCTTAAGCGAGTCTCCTGCCTCCACCTCCCAAGTAGCTGGGACCACAGGCGCCCGCCACAATGCCTGGCCATTTTTTGGTTGCAGCCATCATTGTTGTTTGGCAGGCCCGGGCTGGGGATTTGAACCCGCCACCTTAGGTGTACGTACGTGGCTGGCGCCTTAGCTGATTGAGCCACAGGCGCCGAGCCAGAACCAGAACTTTTAACAAAACTCTGGAGGGTAGGGGGAGGAAGACCTGAGTCTGACCAATGCTGAACTACTTAACCCTGCAGGATTGGGGCTTAGAGGTAAAATTAGGTTGATGTACGGAAAACAAAGAGGTAAGTTCGTTCTTATGCCATGAATTTGTGGGCTGACAATGTTAATGCTGTATTTATAACGTACACTTAAATTTGCAGTGTGTTGTCTATGCATTTCAATCCTGCTTCCCCTCTACTTAGGATATTGTGAGCATTTTTCCCACTCATGAAATAGTTTCTAAAGATGCCATTTTTAGTGGTCTGTCCTGCGACAGCAAGGACCTGGCCTACTGTGTGCACCTTCAGTCTGCAGCACAATGCCTGCCTGACACAGGCAAGATGCTCAAGAAATATCTGATGATCGAATCAGGTGCAGACGCACATTTGCATCGTTTCAAGCGCTTATAAACAACGCCAGGGTGGACACTTGTCCTGGGAACTTTCACCCATAGTCTTGATTGTATCCTTTGGGTATTTGCAGAAGTGGGTTCATTGAGTCAAAAAGTAGGAGCAACTAAAATATTCTGCATATTAACTAAAATATTGCTCTTCAGAACTGTATCGGTTTACACTGTCCGCAGCACTGCCCACTGTTTGTGCTCCTGCCAGTGGGGGCATCATCATTTTGAAAAACAGCCTTGTTAGGACTAGATTGCACCTTATTTTTGTTTTAATGACCACTAGGGAAGGTAAGCAGTTATTCCCATGCCCGGTGCTCTTTGTGTGTCTTCTGCAGTACAGGAGGCTGTCTGGGGCTCTCCCCCGTGATTCTGCTGGCTACCCTGGAGTGTTTTAATTGGAGAGTTCACGTGAAGTTGGCTTGTCTTTCTGTTTCTCACAATACCCCATAGCTCTGCTGAAAAACAGAATCTAGACACAAACTTAGTATGAAGTAGGTTCTTCTTGAAACCTTCTTAAGGGATTAAGTCACCGAATACTTGAATTACAGCTCTAAAGTTCCCTTAAGACCAGGGAAGAGGTGTGTGTGGGAGGGGGTGGGTAGAGGTGAATGATTTTCCCTTTGTGGTGGCGCCATCTAGTGGATGTGGGAGACAGTGTAACAGTGTAATACGAAGCTCTTGGGAGGAGAATGGAGCCCTCTAAATTTTGCCACTTGGAGCCCAGGCTGCCTTCAGTTTTCACCTGGTTATTGACCCGGCCTCCCAACTGGACTCCTTGCCTTCATTTTCTCACTCTTCAATTCCATCTTTTACATCGCAGACAGAGTGATTGTTTTAAAATATGAATCTCCGTTTAAATCCATTCTGTAGCTCATTAGATAAGATATACCTTAATCTGGTTTCCAGTTTACGAAGTCTTCCCTGAGATAGTTCAGGAGTTAGAATTTTGCTTTCCATGAGGGGTCAGATAATAAAGATTTTGACTTTTCAGGCATGAGGTTTCTATTGTGACTATTCAGTACCTGGACTAGTGGACACATCTGTGCTCTGGTAGGACCTTGTTTGCAGCAACAGGTAGCAGGTGCCTGGGTGATGAAAATGCAGCAGAATACTAGCGACGTCATTATTGTACCTGGTGTTTAAAGTGAAAGGCCGAGAGGAAGCAGAGTAGGTGACTAGTATGTTGTGAAATAGTTAGAGTAAATTCCCTGGGTCAAGGTGGGTCTTATCACTGTCTGGGTAGTTTCACTGATCTCTGCCCCCAATAAGCAGTTGTCACCTTACTTCATTTATGCCTTCCACCCTTCCCGCAGCCTGTGAGATGGTCTCTATTAGATGGAATATTAGTTTCCTGGGGGGGGGGGGAGTGGTGGCAGTCACAATGTGGCTTAAGAGAACAGAAATTCTTCTTTTTCTTTTTTTGTGAGTCAGAGTCTCACTTTATCACCCTCAGTAGAGTGCTGTGGTGTCACAGCTCACAGCAACCTCCAACTCCTGGGCTTAGGCAATTCTCTTGCCTCGGCCTCCCAAGCAGCTGAGACTACAGGCACCTGCCTGGCTATTTTTTTGTTGCAGTTTGGCCAGGGCCAGGTTTGCACCCTTGGCATATGGGGCCAAGTGCCCTACCCACTGGACCACAGGTGTCAGCCCAGAAATTATTCTTTCACAGTTCTGGAAGTCAGAAGTCTGTTGTTCTCTTTGAAGACTCTAGGAGAGTATCCTTCCTGGCCTGTGCCAGCTTCTGGGGCTCCGGGTACTACTCATCTCCAGTCTCTGCCCCTGTCATACGGACTTCTCTCCTCAGTGTCTTTATTTCTCCCTAGTAAGGCCAACTGTCATTGGATTTAGGGCTCACCCAGATAACACAGGGCAATCTAGTTTCAAGATCCTTAATTACAAAGATCTTTTTCCCAAATAAATTCACATTCATAGCTTCTGGGGGTTGGGATGCACATAGCCAAAATGTGGAGGTCATCATGTTTAGTGGATGTATCTTTTGGGGGTTTCCACTCAACTCGTTAGATATTGAATTTTAAAATCATTCTCCTCCTTATTCTCTTCTTCCTCCTTCTGAATGTCACTATCAAAAGCTCTCTCACTATGTGCCAGTTACCATGTTAAGAGCTTTTCACATGAGCTGGTATTATCCAGTCTGTTAATTAGCCTGCATGTACCATCACATCTCACTTAGTGTCTCAGTTAACTACTTGGGATTGCTCACTGGCTGACTAGCAGTAGCAGCTGCCCCCTGACATTCTCTGTCTCTCCTGTTTCCCCCGGTGTCACTTAATCCAAGCAGGGCAAAACTGGAGTCAGATCGGTCTACTGCTACACTCGCTTTTAGCAGCCACATGGTGTCACTGTTGGAGATAGGTGTGGTACAGTTTGGTAAAAAGTACTGTTGGCACAGTGCCTTTGTGGTCTACACCTCTGCTTCATCAAAGCACTCCTTGTTTAGCCTCTCAAGTTGGCAGTCTTCTCTTTACATGAGGAATGTCCATATTCTACCTGCTCTCCCCACACAAACACTTAAGCTCTTGAGTAGACCACAGATTGCCACTCACTCACTCAACAAGGCCTGGTGCTGTTCTAGTCACTTGGGATATATCACTGAACAAAGAAAAGATCCTCACTCTTACAGGATTAGCATTCTAAAAGAAGACAACAAAAATAATATGTAAGTCAATAAGAAGCATGCTGGGGGGCTTGGCGCCCATTGCTCAGAAGTTAGGGCATCAGCTACATACACTGAAGCTGGCGGGTTTGAACCTGGCCTGGGGCCTGCTAAAAACAACAATGACAACTACAACAACAACAACAAAAAATAGCTGGGTATTGTGGTGGGTGCCTGTAGTTCCAGCTACTTGGGAGGCTGAGGCAAGAGAATCGCTCAAGCGTTTAAGGTTGCTGTGACACCACGGAACTCTACTGAGGGTGACATAGTGAGACTCTGTCTCAAAAAAAAAGAAAGTATGCTGGGAAGTAATAAGTATTATGGGAAAAAAATTTAGCATAGCAGGATACAGGAGGCTGAGCATGCCGGGAGAGGAGGGAGAAGGCAGTTGCAGTGCTAAACAGAGTGGCTAGATTAGGTCTCATCTGAGCAGAGACTAGAAGGAGGTGAAGGGTTGGTGTGCAGATGTTTGGGGGACGGTGCAGAGACCTTAAGATGGGAGCACACTCCAGGGATAGCCCTGATGTCCGGGGTCTTGAGAGAAATGAACAAAGGAAAGAGCAGTTGAAGTTGGGATCAAAGAGTCGGGAAGACGGAGGACAGATCAATCGGGTAGGGTCTCTTGGCCATTGCAAAGATTTTGGCATTGAGTTTGAGTGAGATGGAGAGTTATTGCAGGGTGCTGAGCAGAAAAGTGACATAATTTGATTTGGACCTTAAAAGTATCACTCCTGCTATGGTGTTGAGAATAAATTGAAGGACAGGCAGCAGCAGAGCAGAGGCACCGGGGGGAAGACTCTTGCAGTCATCCAGGTGATGACCATGGCACCAGGGCCTGCCATACTAAGTTATCACGAACTTAGTGTCTCAGAACAACATCCATTTGTTATGTTCCAGCTCTGTAGGTAGAAGTACAGCACAG
>CAUYQV010055947.1:0-43132 GCA_963574575.1 Galagoides demidoff
TGCTGAAAAGGTTAATGTAACTCCATTTGGGAATGAAGAGGTTAATGTAACTTCATTTGGAAATGAAAAGGCTAATGTAAACTCCCTATTCCCCTCCTGGGCAAGGTCACCCAGGTGGACCAGCGCCCCCTACTCCTTTAAGCCACAGGCACTGCCCTATACGTAATTTCTTTTTAATGTATTATATTTGTAAATTGTACTTATGTTGAAATTTAAAATATATATATTACAATACTATTTTTGCATTCTATGAAAATTTTTGTTGCTCCACCTAGACCAAATTTTTAATTAAGAACAATCCCCCCCCCCCCATCAATGGTGTCTGGCTTTACCAGTGTTCAAATCTGGTCACCTTAGACATAAGGCTAAAAAAAGCCAACAGTGGTCAAAGCAACAGTGGCTTTGAATTGATATGCTTCACCCATTTCTGGGACTACTTCTTTGTGATTCCCTTTTGGGGGTGCCTCTAGGATACCCTGCAGTAACCAACTCCCCACGCACGAAGGCCAGGACCCTGTAACAGTGCCCTTTGTACCACCATTAGCACCCGCCGCTCCTAAGGGAGGTGCCTGTTTCCACTGGCTGACAGATGTGGTTCACCAGTGAATGAACTTAATAGTTATTCACCAGGCCTTTTGGGGTTGGGGAGAGGTAAGAAGCAGGTATTGAAACTACAACTTTCAACAGTATAAAAGAATATTATGGGAGAGTAATTTTTTTTCTTCTGAATTTGAGTTACCAAGAATGAGCACAAACATCCCTGACAGGAAGAGATGGGGCTTAAGAGAAAGGTGAGATAGAGTGAGGGCTGTTTAATTCCATTCAAATTCCTCCCCTGACACTAACAGCTCCTCTCTGAATGAGCCAGCTGGAAGAAAATGTGAAAGCAGGCTATGGAGCCCCAAGTAGGCAGGAACCGCAGGGAACCATAGGGAACAGCTAGCTCAGCCCCCTCATTTTCTAAGCCTGACGAAGGTCTGGAGAGTCTGCGAGTTTAGGACAAACAAGGCACCTGCAAATTCTCCTTTTTCTTTCCTCTGAAATTGCATTTCTGTTTTTAATACTAAATTAACAACCTATTACAACTCTAGCGTCACCGTTACCATTAAGTCGAGCAGTCACGTGGTTTCACTGAGGCTGTTTCTTTGGCTACACAGGTGCAGGTTCGGTCTGGTGAATACCCAATCTACTTCCCTTGGGCTGCCAATCCCAAAAAGAGGCTGTGTTCACTAACCCCTGTTTGACATCCAGACCACTATTTATTTGGCCAAGTTAGGCTTTGTTTTGTGTGGCACAAAATCATTGTAAAAGAATGCATTATTAAGTGTGTTTTCAAATAAGCAGGAAAACAACTAGCAGGCTGTCACTGATTGTTTTACTGTTGGAAGGAAAATAAATAAGTGAAACGTGTACAGGCAAGGCAGGAACTGTTCCAAGGAGTGTTTGGAATAGAAGCATTCGTTACGTTTTATTGATGTAGGTTTGTAAAAACATGCTTGCTAGTGAGCCCAGGGCATTCGTGTAAATAACCATCACACATGCATAGCTCTTTATTATTTATAGTGACCCAAGTATTATATATTCACTGTGTTATACATATTGGCTTAGGAATAAATAGCCACAGAGTGAAACATGTAAAAATAAAGATCGGAAATAGAGACATTGCCAACTAGCTGAAATTTGAGCAGTTGAGATCGTATACAGTTGGCAAAGTCAATAATTAACTAGTGAATAATGGAGAAGCAGCTGTTTGGGTACACTTTTGATTTCTGGGCACTGTACTTATTGACACATGATGCCTCTGATGTAGGAACAGGACCAAGACTCCCATTCATTTTGGATTGTGAAAAAAACAGAGCATAAAACTTTAAGAATAATATAACTGATATTTAGAGCATATTATGCATACATTGTCTCTTCTAGTCCTTAACAAGCCCTAAGATTTTTGAAGAGTGTGTACTATTCTTATTCTTATCATCATTTTTAGAGAATTGAGGTTTTGTATAGTTTATAAGTAGCCTAAAGTTAACAGCTAGTAAGAGCCAGAGCAAATGACTTTCTCCAGAGCTCTGGTTTCATTTATTTGAAAAATATTGATTGAGTGCCTACTATGTTCCAGGCATGGGGACATAGCAGTGACTAGATCAGGAGGCCCACAGTAAACAGATGAGCCCACATAGTGCACATCTATGTGTGAGAAATAGCACGGGGCATTGGGTGGGAAATGGTTTACAATGAGCCCTATTTCAACAGGATGACCAGAGATGATCTTTCTGAGGAGGTGATGTTTGGGCAGAGACCTGGGTGGAGAGAGGGAGTAAGCACATGCCTCTGAGGGGGAAGAACTTTCTAGGCTAAGGGAACTGCCAGTGCAAAGGCCCTGAGGTGGTAGCATGCTTGGCTAGTGCAGGGAACAGCAAGGAGGCCTGTGAGACTGAGCTTCACGAACAAGGAAAAATGACTACAGTGAGGTGTGGAGAGAGAACCAGCAGCCAGAGCATGTGGGGCCTTTACGGGCTAGGCCATCGCAAGACATTTAAAGGGTATTTCAGAGCTCAAGGATCCATCTAACTGCTGCAAGGGGAACAGGCTGAAAGCTGGCCTGCTGGGATGTGAGGTGGGCAAGAGAAAGATGAGCAGGGGAAACTCAGGCAGAGCCATCAAGATTTGTTGATGAATGGAGAGAGGGGAAGAGGCAGGGCGACAGGTAAGCTCTCACCTAATGGGCACAATGTAGGGACATAACAGCACAGCCCCTGGGTGAAGGGCTCAGCTACAACGTGAACTTTGCCTAACAAAGGCAAACAATGTAACCTAATCATCTGTGCCCTCCTATTAATCTGAAATAAAAAAAAATTGATAAGGGGTATGAGAAAAAGTAAGAAGCCGAAGATTCTTCCTTGGTTTTTGGCCTAAGCAACAAGGTGAGTATTGGTACCCCTTTTTGAAATGGGGAATCTGGAAAGGGTATTATGGGTTTCTTGTGCCCATGTTAAGTCTGAGATGCTTATCACACAACGGCATGGAATCTTCAAACAGGCATTTGGATATATAGTCTGTTATTCAGGGGAGAGTTTGGGCTGGAGATAGAAATTCGGTAGCATTCATATTGATACACAGAAGATAGTAAGAGCTGTAAAACTGGATGAGATCACTTTAGGAGTTGATATGGGGAAGAGAAAAAGTTCAAGTTCTTCAACTTTTAACAACTGTCAAATAATAAAGATCTCATGGAATTTTATTTCTTTAAGCTGAGCTTATTTACATGGCACTGGGTGATTTTCCAGTGAATTTCTCCAAGGAAGAAAAGTCAGAGTTTTTAAAGTCATAGGAGGAGGGACACACCATGGTCCTGCTTATTCAGAATTGGAAATCCATACTTTGGATAAAAGAGGATGATTTCATAGGTCTGTGTGAGCCTGGTTAAAAGAAGTCCCCTCCTTCCGTGGTCAGTGAAGAGTCTTCAGTCAGGGACCAGACTGGCCTGGTGTCATGGGTCCCTGGAAATTATTGGTCACTGATCATCATCAGCTGATTAGAGCCTCCGTGAGGAACCAAATACAGTGTTAAGCTGTGACATTTCCTAGGCAAGTGCTATTGGAAAGGGGTGAATGTTCCTCCTGTACTGTTTGGAAAATGGGGAAAATCTGGCAAAGAAAAGAGGACCTGCCACTGAAGTGGTGACCAAGCCACGTGGAATTCAGGAAGCAGGGAGTGATCACAGGGACAAATGCTGTGAGAGGGTCAGTAGGACGAGGGCCAAGCCTTGTCCATTGTAGGTTCCTATTTGACCTTGGCTGGAGTGGTGGAGGCACTCTTGATGTTGCTGGATTTAGGAAGAAAGTGGAGATGGGAGCAGGACAAATCCTCTAAGAGACTTAGCTGTGAAGGAGAGTAAGGGGTCAGAGGCTGAAGAAGAGTGAGGAGGGCAAGGGAGTCTTTTATTTTTTATTTCAAGATGGTGTCTATGCCATTGACTCAGCAGAGAGGGAAAATGGTTGATACGGGAAGGGGTGGGGGGCAACTGTAGCAGCAGATTCCCCAGAAGGGATGAGACTCGCACACAAGTGGAGAGGCTGGTGCCACTTTAGAGTGTAGACAGCTTATCCTTTATAACAGGAGAAAAGGTGCTGATGTGTGTAGTGGGCAAACTGCTTCTCTTTGTGAAAAAAGAAATAAAGGCGTTCACTGAGGAACGCGGGGAACTGGAGGTTTGAGGAGTTCAGAGAAAGTTTGAAATAGCTATGCTGGGAAGAGGGAAGATCATTTGGGTAGGTCAGGGAATGCAGCAGGCTTCCTGGGCAGTCCCAAGGGCCTGCAGGTTTCTGGTCGTGGATTTCTGGTTCACATGGATGTGTGCGCCCCCTCCTCTCCTCTTCTGACCACATTGACTGCCCCAGACAAGTGTGAAGCAGGGAGAGGTGGAGGGGTTGGTACATGAGGAACACAGAGGAGTATCAGGAACTTGGGGGATTCATTCTGCTTTGATATTCAGTGGTGCCTAGAAAGGGTTCAGGAAATCACCAGAAAAACAAACCAAAATGATCTTATCGATAGCCAAACAATGATACCCAGGGCCCAGGTGTATTTCTTTGCTTTTTCTCCTCTGGCCAACACTGGTCTGGCTACTTATCTCTCCCTCCTTCCCTTCTACTCTTCATTCCCAGGGTCCCACATTCTCTGTATTTGAGCCAGTAGATCTTAGTTCACACCTTCACCCCCGAATCTACTCTTGGTACTCACATTTTCCAAGTGGAGCACCCAAAGCCCCAGCTCTCTCTGGCTTCAGTGAATTGCTTCTGATGTCATGGTTTCTCTCTCGACTAGAAAACCCCCTCCCCCAGATGGGCAGGGGTAAGGAGTGTGAAGGGAACAGATACCCTCTTGACCCCGCACTTGTTAAATGCAAACGTGCTTTCTTCCTTGTACTCTCAATTGAAGCATCTTCTGTGGACTTTGACTAGGACTCACCTCTGTCCCAGCGCTTTTGATTTTGACAAACAGCTTCTTCCCCGTGGGCCATGTTTTTCTTGGTCTTCATTCTTTTTGGTGGGGGAGATCCATCCTTTCTTCTGACCCTCCATTAGCTCCCACAGCCTCACCCAACTAATCACTCTGTCACCCTCCTCTGGAGGGCAAAGGGGAGACACTGCAAGCCCAGCTGCTGGCAGAAATTCTAAGAGTTCCTGTAAGTTCAGGAAAAAAACTTCCTGCATTCTTTCCAGTATTCAGCCCTGAGGGTGCCGGCAGTTTATTAGCATTTGGGGATATAAAATGCTTTCAGTGTATACCTTTAGGGATGGCCCACGCCAAGGTCTGTGTCTCTTGCTGGGTCATGACTCAGTCCGCTGAGCCTTTTCTTTGGGACACTTTCAGGCATGATTTTTATCCTGGAATATAATATAGCTGGTCCTTGTCCATATAAAAAGTCATCTGCCATTCTGTGCCCACGCATAGACTCCAAAGTGATTCCTGAAGTTCAACCACCAGGTTCTTCACATCCAGGAAGAAGTTAACATCATTCCCAACCTGAATGGTTCAGAAAAATGACATCACTAGGAAGGAAGGAAATAGAGCCTGGGCTTGGTCTCCCTGTCACTTCAAAACTACTTAAAATTTGATCTCAGCTGATGACTCAGACCTAGAGGTGCCAATTTTTATGCACATGGGAGCCCATTGCAGGGGGCTGATTGTTAGAGTCTCCCCAGACTGTGCTGGAGCTCCCTGGTGACTTCTGACCTCAGCCACTGCAGAGCCAAGGACCGTTCTGCACCATGTTGTGGGGGCCCATGTCGGCAGTGGACCAAGCCTGGGCTTTAGCATCAGGCCAATCTCATCTGTGGGTCTCTGATCTCCTGCAGGCTGTGGGCCACGGGCAAGATAGCTAACCTCTGATTGTCCCGTTTACCTCAGCCACAAACTGAGGACAAGTAATACTTATTCACAAAGGTATTGTAACACATTTAAAGCATGTGACACAATGCCTGCTCCATATGTGCTCAATACACATGGTATTAATTGTTCAAAAGCCTAATAAATTTAACCCAGCCCAAAGTGGACCTATGTGACATTGAGTTCACCTGTCTGAGCCCCATTTTCCATCTGCAAAATAGCACTGACATGAGGGTCCTGAGATGGCTTCTCCCTGAGACGGCTTCTCCCTGAGACGGCTTCTCCCTGAGACGGCTTCTCCCTGAGATGGCTTCTCTCTGGGATGGCTTCTCTCTGAGATGGCTTCTCCCTGAGATGGCTTCTCCCTGGGATGGCTTCTCCCTGAGATGGCTTCTCCCTGAGATGGCTTCTCTCTGGGATGGCTTCTCCCTGGGATGGCCCTGAGACGGCTTCTCTCTGAGATGGCTTCTCCCTAAGACGGCTTCTCTCTGAGACGGCTTCTCCCTGAGACGGCTTCTCCCTGAGATGGCTTCTCTCTGAGATGCCTTCTCGCACAGCCCTGACCCTTCCAGTGTGCTTCCTCTCAGCCATTTTGAAGAACTGCTGTGGGAAAATATCTCTGGCACCAATAATCCAGTTCTGAGCTCTATAGACCAAATGTGGGAGGAAAACAAAGCTTTTTCTAGATACCCAGAGTCAGCACTTCTGAGTCAGATCCACGGAAGGCAGAAGGAGACCACAGAATGCCCACCCTGGTCCAGTCGCAGGGCACAAAGTCCTGGGGCCAGAGTTGCCCAAGCACAGACCCACAGAGAGGTCTGGAAACAAAACCCCACAGCAGGCCAGAGATGTCCTTAAAGTGTGTGAAGTAGAACTGATCTTGAAAGGGAGTTGGAGGCCGAGACCGGGACCTGGAGGAGGTGGTGCTGGGCTGATGTGGAAGCGACCACAGAGCAGACAGCTGGAAAAGTGCTCCTGCTGCCCCTGCTGCCTTTTCTTTCTCTTCCCCTTCACACTATCACCCAAATGGCTTAACAGTTTCTGCAAGACGAGCAGACCAGCCCACTCAGGGTAGAACAGACGTGGGCTCAGCTCCTGAGCCCCTCACGTGCCCAGCTGATCTTTACATCCATAAAGGTGGATGCATCACCCTGTTATCATCCACAGGAGACAATAATTCCCGTGTCAGAGAGCCACTGTGCATATCACGTGACATCATGTAGGCAACGAGCCCAGCTTCATGGCTGTACCAGGGAAGCTGCAGAAGAAAGTCTAGTTTCCTTCCCTTCCTCCCTGCCCTCAGTCTCGCTACACATCTGTCTACTAAACAGCTGTAATTCTCAAATCTTTCCTCCTCTAACAGAAAAGCTTTGTCTGCCATAAAACATTAGCAAATACTGATTGAGCTGGGGATTTTCTGGGCAGCGCTGTGTGAGCGCATGCAGCGTGCGCTCATTTGATTTGTAGATACGTTGTAATGACTTTTTGCACGCAGAACCCACTTGAGGGATTGCTAAGGAAAGCAATAATGCGGGGCTCGGCTGCTTTTCTCTCAACCCTTCTCTCCCTCTCATCAGATATCATAATCCTTTTGACTCCCTAACCTCTTGACTATGGGAAAACCCCAGTCACTTAGCTTCTTCCCCTACCCTGAAAATAAAGTAATTGTTAAGACCTTCTAACTTCTGAGTTATAACTTATTGTTAAGACCTTGTAACATCTGAGTGCAATTTCAACCCTCTCATTGCTAAGGCAGTAGCCCCAGCGAGCATTAGACAATGCTATAAGTCTGAACATGAAGTAGAGATGCAGGATTACTTAGACAGTATGAATTGGAGTTCTTTGTGAAGTTGCACCAATTTTATAGGAAGGATAGATTTTGGGTAGGCCTAGTAGCCCGAGCCATTAAGTCACCTGGCTGCTAGTTACTCTCCCACAGACCCTCAGCAAGGCCTTGGTTGCAACTTTCTGACTTCTAGATCTGACTACCTGTGTTAGAAAATCTGCATCAAGGTTCTGAAGTCAACTCAAACTACTAGTGGTGCAACACCTTTTGTCCTCGTCTTTTCAATGGGTGTCATGGAAGTCCCTGATGCACTTTCTTTATGATTGATATTGAGTACCAGCCTCCAAGACACAAGCTAAGCATACCATCAGTGTTCTCTTCTTTGTTTTTTAGGTCTAGGTCATGGCAATGTGGAGTCACCAACAAACATGCCTTCTCTTCCCCCTGACCATTTTGCGTGGAATCTGACCTGGATAATGAAAGATTCCTTCCCTTTCCTGTCTCATCGCAGTCGATATGGTAAGCATACAAGTTATACATTGTATTGTTGTCAGAATGGGTGAAAATTTTATGTTTTATTTCAAAATATTAAGAGGGCACAAAGGCAAGTATATTTTTGATAGTTCTTTGTGCTGCACCATCACCATCTCATAATTAAGGACTCCTCCAGTTTCAGTGGGTGGCTCATAGTGCCGCAGGGAAACCTCAGCCTCTCTTTGTGCAAAATAAGTCTTTCTGTGCCCTCTGTCTCCCAACAGATCCTAACCCCACCAGACCATTCCAGCGAGCCCATTCTAGCTGCATTATGTATCCTTGTGGATGCCAAGGGCTTTGTTGCTGCCAAATCCCTTCCCTTCAGCCTTTATGGTACATGCTATTCCCACCATGTCCTTCCAATTAGGAGATGTTATGCATTGATCTCATCTGATGAATGTAGGGTTCTAACCCATGGAATTTTCACCAATCATGATCTCTTAAGAGGGGATTGTTATTATGAAGGTCACAGGTCTTCCAGGGCCCCTTATGTGTGGCTAACTCCTTGCAGTTTACTAAACATGTCCTTTGTCACTATTTCAGCACATTTTGCAACAGCTTCAGAGGTAAAGAGAGCAAATCCAATTCCATTTTTACAGATGTAGAAACTGAGCTTACTAAGATCACACAGAGTGGCTTTAGATGTAAAACCAGAATTCTTCCCTAGTTCACTTTTTCTCCCAGGGGCCACCTTCTCAGCTGGGGACCTGTCCTAGGAGCCCTCAGGAGGCCATCTTTGCATGGTGTAAGGTTCCTTTCCCTCACTGCTCATCCTAATAGCTCAGAGCAGCTGGGGCTCTGAAGTAGATAAAACAGTTTCGGAGGAGAGGTGATGCATTTCTGGGTGAACATTTTTCTTTTTCTTGAACTCCTCCGGGGTGAACCCCGTGAGGGCAGGCAGTAAGCTTTGCTCTCCACTATATCCATTACAGAGAAGACATTCATAAAGACTTATTTATGATGAATGAACACAGAAGGCCTCCAGAGAGGAAGCTCATTCATCAGGCCTCATTCAATTAAGTATTTATGAACCCAGTGCAGCGCTGAGTTCTAGATTCCCTTTTGGGCATATTTACTTATTCTTGCTTCTTAGTCTCTGCCCTTGGGCCTGAGCTATTTAAAATGCACCTAGCAGAGATGGTCCACTCACTACAGAAAAGCTCTCAGTCCAAAGCCTGCTGTCTTCCATCAGCAATATTCTTGCTTCATATTAACTATATCTTTAATCTCAAGCTCAAAAAAATAAACACATCAAACCCTGCTAGGGTAGTTTAGAATGCTATACTGTGCTGGGATGTTTCCTGTTACTACCATATATCCTAGTGAGAAAGATTGGTGGTCCTCAGAAGATTCCAGATAAGAACTTCTTGATTCTATTTAAGCCAGACACCAAGTGCCATCTTATGATAGGGGCAAGTATTTATAAATAATTGAAATCTGGTCCTTTACATTGTTAATGCTTCATAACCAGATTTGCAATCCGACAGGACTTCAGATAACGCTTTTGCATTTGCTCCCAAAGTCATTCAGTATCTCCATAGGAGAGCAACTTTTATGAAATACAGCATGTCCAAAGAAGGCAGGTCTGCCTCCTGCATGCCACACAGGGCAACAGACATAGTATTCGTTCCTTGGAAGAGGTTGCAAGTTGAAAGAGGAAAACCACTAGGGCATATTCATATTAAGCTTTCCCCCACCCACTGCTTGGCCCTGATGAACCCACCTGATCTCTGTCAGCCTCATCTTTCTTGTCTATAAAACGGGAGTGGGCTGGCTTGCCACCTTGGGGCAATGGAATAGGTGTGAATGTTCTCCAAGATCTTGTGCCACCTCTCCTTGTGGCCTAGAAACCCTTCTTAGCAGAGTAGAGAACCCAAACCAATAGCCAGTCATTGCCCAAATGCTGTGCGAGGGCATTAAAGTCAGCCCCATTGATCACAGCAAGGTGGGGAGGGCCCATTCTTCATTGGTGCCCTCGCTGAGCACTCAGATAATTCCAGCACTTTTTCATCTTCCTGCCATATTTAATTCGGCTGAGATTTATGAAGATCCCACTGCCATCACCACCTCTGTGTGCCAGGTACTGGAGGTGATGCAAATACAAAGACAAGTACCAGCTCGGCCCTGCCCTCTCGGGGTTCACAGGCCAGAGAAATCGTGCTGGAGGTGGTGATGCCCACAGCCATGGGAAACAGTTCCTGTGGGCCGGCCTCGGAGCACAAACCTTGAGACCTTGCCTTGACACCCACTGCAGAACAAGCTGAAGGGAGAGTTGAGGCCAAGAGTCTGGCCCCTGTCAGTGTCAGTATGTTTGTTACGGGGGGATGACTCAGCCCATAGGTCTATGGACCAAAGAGGCTAGCAGGCTCATGGGTGATAAATCCATACTTTTCAACTGCCGGGAAAGACATTTTAAGAAATGTTAACAACTTCATTAATTTTAAGGCCTCAAACTTGGGCAGAGAAATTTGACTGGAAAATTGCCGCCTGAAGGGATAGTTCTTCAGACAGCGAGATGTCACCAAGTCTCAGCAAGTCCAGACTTGACTGGCTATCTGTCCTGCATCCTGGAACTCCAGGCTTGACTGGCTATCTGTCCTGCATCATGGGGGTGGGGGGTGGCAGGGGGCCCTGAGAGTGGACGTCAACAACTTGGCCACAGTCATCGTGACGGACAGAGGCCAGCTGGTCCTCTCTCAGGCAAGCTGTCCAGTCCTGAATTGAGTGTGGCTTTTTCCTACCAGTGTTTTATGAGTAGAGAGAGGGTAATAAGATTTACTCACCCCTAGCCTGTAATTATCTGCTTCAGGAACAAGTTTGACCTACCTTTTTGAAGGCTCCCCATATTTCTTCTCATTTGCGTTGGGGCCTTTTATGTTGTGTAAAATATACTCTCTTCAGTGGCATTTGGTACCAATTCCAGTTCTTTCTGGCTTCTGTCTTGAATGACAGGAGCCCAGTAATTTTATCATCAGTGAACAGAGAGCTGCACGTTCCTCCCCCAAGGCTTTGAATGAGAAAGGACATTTAAAGAAAGACGTTTCCCCCTTTTATCATCAGCACTAGCGCCTTTAGACTTATTTATTCACTTGTCTAAAAGATTAGGCTTTAACTACCTAACCAGATAAAAGTCTTTCCCATAGTAGCACCAGATGCTGAGAGACTGAGGCTACCAGGAGGAGTTTGGAAAGGGAGTTTTGATCACCTTGAGTCCTAGAGCCACAGAGACAGATGGTGTCCTTCCAACTTTAATTCATAGTTGCCCACTCTGAGTGGGGGGAGAATCAGATCAGCATTTTAAACAGGATGACCAAAGATTCAGCCCCATGTTAAGTAAGAGAAAGGAAATTTTCATGTCTTTAATTATCAACAATAACAATATGAACTTTGCACTCTTTCATACCCATTTTTCGCATTGAAAATTGCAGGAGATAGAAATTACTTTATATTTCATTTTTACAGAAATGCAAATTGAAGGCCAAAGGAATTCACTAGTGTGCTTTCAATGCATGGGGCAGGTGAGCAGTTAGAAAAGAATGACCCCAGACTTCCCAACTTCAAGTTGGGTTTTCTTTCTATCATATTGTGGAGTTATTTCAAAGTTGAGCCCCTCTCCCTGGAGGGCATTCTCACTTCCTGGACAACCTATTGTTTGAGCTGAATGATGGGTATAGAACTAAAGACCTTGGGCATCTAGGGGACCAAGACTTATGGTCCAACAGAGATGACCCCAGGCAGGCCAGGTCGTCCAGCTCCTCCTAAGCAGGGACATAGGCTGGCCTTGTCTTCTCTCCCTCCTTCTCCACACCCCAGACTATGTTCCCTGTTGTGGGTAGCATAGTGTCTCCCAAAAGGGCGTGTTAAAGTCCTGACCCAGCAGTGCCTATGAATGTACCTTCTTTGGAATTAGTGTCTTTATAGATATAATCAAATAAAAATGAAGCTGTCCTGGGTTAGAATGGGCAGTAATCTGATGTAACTGATGTCCTCGTAAGAAGAGAAAACAGAGACACAGACACAGGGCAAACCCCACATGACAGCGGAGTCGGAGGCAGAGGGGTGCGTCTACAAGGCAGGGAACGCCAAGGACAGCTGGTGACCCTGGAAGCTGAGAGAGGAGGGAACAGATTTTCCTAGAGCTTCGGAGGGAGCATGGCCCTGCCAACTCCTTGGTTTTGAACTTCTGGCCTCTAGAACAGAGAGAGAATAAGTTTCTGTTATTTGAAGCCATCCAGTTTGTGAGCCTTTGTTGCAGCTGCCCTGAGAAACTCCTACAAAGCCTCTTCTCTGCAGCCCCCGTGTACGGAACACAGACTCCTGGAAGACCGTGTTCCTCCCAGCATCCAAGCACAGCAAAGCCATTGTTGGGCTTTGAATAACAGTTCTATTCAAACTTTGTGTGTTTCCCAGTCCGTGGGGACCTGGCCAATTTAGGGCCGGGTGCTTTTAGAAAGAAAAATTAGATTTTTTTAATTACTTTCCCCGCTGCTGCCGTTGCCACCACCCATGCTGTTAATGTATCAATTTCTTTGATTGTAAAGACAGGGTAAATTAAATGTCTTTCTGTCTCAAAAAAAAGTCAGCCTAACACAGAATCAAAAATGGAAAACACAAAGCCCTCCAGCCCCATGAGGGATTTGCTCCTTAGCTCTAGCAGGAAGTCAGCTTGATCACATTTCTGAAATTACATATTTAATGTGCTGGTCATGCTCGGCCACTCCGGCCCTCAGAGCCTGGCGGCGGTGCTAAGGAACTCCCAGCTCCCTTGTGGACCGTCGTTAGGCTGGAAAGCTTCCTCACCGATTCCTCTGCCCCGACAGGCCAGGTCAAGTTCCTTCCCCATTTGTGTCCCTGTATTATTATCTACAGCAGAGTAAGCTAAGGACCTCTGGATGTCTTCACCACAAAGGCCTAGTCCCAAAGGGGACAGCAATGCCGCAGTCACACAAGACTGAGACTCAGGGACCACTGGTCATCCAAAGGGCCAGGACCTGCTGGGAGGCAATGAAGGGATACAGCTTCCAAATGCTCCTTTTAGTCATGTACCTTTAAAATGAAGACACACATAGAGCCATTTAATAGATTTAAATAATTTATGTCTGTGTTGGTAGCTAGTAAGGAAGGAAAGGCAGAGAGAAAAAAGGTCAGAATAAAAGATACTAAGAGATACTAAGTGAGCTACCGACCCAAAGTGAGAAAAACAAGTCTGAAGAGACTCACTTAAAACAATTGTCACAGACAGAGACGGAAAGACACTGACAGAAGGGAAAGAGGGAGAGTCAGAAAGAGACACACATGGTAAGAGAGGAAAAAACAGGCAGAGGTGGAAAGAGTCACCCCTGGCGGCGGTGTCCTTCCTCCTGCTAACCTGGTTGCAGCCCCACTCCCACCTCCCTCTTCCAGGGCCCCCTGCATCCCTATCTGCCTAGTCACTCCCCTGCCCCCACCCTGGAGAGAAAGTACAAACATTCACCCCCTCTCCATTGTTTGTCTGGAGGCCTGTCAGGGATGAGGACATCTAGGACACATTCCCTTCCCTCAAGCAGCTCTGCAGAAAGACACAAGCACGCGTCACTGTAACAGGTGCAGCGGCACAGGTATGCTCAGTGTGCCCAGCAACAGATGAGGGCCAGCAGCTCTGCAGAGGGCTCAGGGTGGGCAATGGTTTGAAGGTGAGACAACCAAGCCTGGCCTCGGACTCCGGGGCACCCTGACATCCATGAGAAGGGTGTTTTGGACACAGAGGGTGCAAGTGCCAAACCCTGTCAGGAACAGGCCAAGCTCTGTGACATAGGCTGCAGGGGACCTGGGAGGAAGCAGCAGGGGTGAGGCTGGAGAAACAGTGATTCTGGGTTTGTTCAGGGTTGGTGCACGGCCCCTGCAGGTGACGCGCTTGGGATGGAAGAGGAAAGGAAGGAAGGGAATGTGGAAGGGATTCTAGACTAGGGTGAGCACCACCTGGTCGCCTACTCCAGAGTCTCCAGTTTGAGTGACTGAGTGGGTGGAGCTGCCATTGGTGAAACAGACAAGAGAAGCCTTTGGCTGGGGAGAAGCGGCTGTGAGTAGAGGGAGGGGTGAAGGGGGTAAGATCCCAGCTGAACAGATTAAACTGGAAATGTCTTCAGGGCATCCAGGTGCAAAGGACTTCTAAATCCAGGTGTTGACTTGGGGGAGAGAAGCAGCTTGAGAAATTGAGGTTGAAAGTGGTGATTGTAGGTTGAAAACCCAGGGGCGATCCAGGATGTTGCATTTAAGAGGTAAGAGGAGGAAGAGGAGCCTGAAAAACAGGGAGAGAGGAGAGACACCCCAGAAGGGATGTAGCCACAGAAGCCCAGGGAATAAAGAATTCTTAGCTGAGCGGGTCAGCAGTGTCAAGGCTGCCCTGAGATGCAGCAGAACAGAAACTGGGAGCAGGTCCTCCTTTCTCTTTCCATTTGCCCCCATTCGGTTTGGTTTTCCTTCCTTTGCAACTGTCTTCCTAAAGCCCGCCTGCTTTATCCGCAAAGGCCCAGATTTTCCTGTTAAATGACACTGTTGTCTATTTACCATGCAGTCACTCATCTCAGGAGCATCTACAACGTGGTGAGCTCTTTGCCCATCACAGATTTTAGCCTGGTTCACTTTTATCATAGGTCTGAGGGGCCCCAACATCCGTCCAAAGGTGCTTCTTAACCACGTGTATGACTGTTCTGTACCTGACCTTGGTGCCCCTGGGGAGAGAATTCTCTCTAGGCTTCCTGAAATCTCAAAACCAAATAGAGGGCTTTTCTCAGTTTTAGCAAAAACAAGGTATACCTCTCAGATTTATTATTTTATTTTACTTTATTTTTAGCTCTCAGATTTAGTAGTGTTTCTTTCTGGATACCACTTAGCAAGCACTCCAGGCTAGCGGCTGGTGATCACCGTGTAACCCCACATGAAGGCAGCAGGCAGGTGGTGGGCCTCACTCCATCGCCATAGTCTCTATGAGGAAGTTTAATGGCTCCACAGCACTCTGCACCCCTGCTGTCACACCTTTCCTTGTGTCTTAGTTTTTGCAATCCTGTGTCATCACTCTTTCAGACTATACACGTCCAGAGGTTGGGGAACTCGCATCTTGTTCCCTTTTGCACCCCAGTCATGTTCTCACTAGAGGAGATCGCAGTACCTCCTCAGTCGTCCAGGGCCAAATAAGGAGCAAACAGGAGTCTCTGAATTCCCAGCCCAGAGCTTTCCAGCCTGTGAAGTTCTCTGCTTTAGCAAAGGCTAAGGACATTTTCACAAGCCCTCTCATCTTTGAAGCTATATTAATTGGTTTCAAGAAAGAAATGTGTCTAAGAGGAGAACAGTTTCTGGGCTGGACTTACTTTGGCTGAGGGTTCAAAGCTATGATTGGATCTACTTTGGGCAGGCTTATTTTCTCTTCTTAACCTAAAAAGGCATTCCACAGACTGGAGTGAGCAAAGGAATTTCCATTTTGACAGCTTTGGGACATCTCAGATAATGTATACAGAGCATTTCTAACTAACCTAGAAAGACGTTGTGTCCAAAACACATTCAGGAAAATGACTGATCAAGAGTGGGGGAAAAATGAGGAAATCCTCTGAAAATGGAATGTTTTGTCAAGAGCAACCAAAGATGTAAGATTTTGTGTTGGAAGAGACCTCAGATTAACAGGACTTTAACCAGCCCATCTGAGTAGATGAGTAGAATAATTTGTGTGAAATTCTTAGAAATTCTGAGCTGTCAGGGCTTGCAGTAATCTGGTGAAATAGCAACATCTCTAGGAAGAGGAAACTGAGGCCTGGAGAAGTCAATGATTCCCCCCAGCACTAGTAGCAAAGTAGAGATTCAAACGTAGGCCATCGGCTGGGCAGACCCCACACTAACTCCTCTGCAACAGAGGTTAGGACGAGGTTCATTTTTGTTCTCACTAGATTTGCAAAGCATTCCCTCCCACATTAGTCCCATCACTTGAGTACCTTGGGTCAGATTTGTGCCATCCCAAAGGCCCTTCAGTGTGGAAGCAATGCCTTTCCTGTGTGGATGGACCCACAGCCAACCTCAGTCTAGTTGCCTCATGGTCACCTGGACAGCAGCATCTTACAAATGAGATTCTAGAGTCACTGGACTATAGGACTAGATTTGGAAACCCATCTTTAGTTCCCCTCCACATTGGGTATTTAAATCTCTGTAACATCCAAGCAAAAGGTCTCCAGCCTTGGCCTGAAAGCAAAACAAAGAACAATGGGCTGAGGGGCCTATGCTTGGGAGCTGAGACATGGATTTTATTTCCAGCTCTGATTCTTGTGAGTTTCTCACCTTCAGCCACTACCCACACTCTTTGTCTGTCATCCTTAACATGGAAATGATTATAGTTGTTGCATTATTATGAAGACTATGAGGACAGATTTGCATGTGTCCAGAGCACAGAAAGAAGTCAATAGCCTGGGTATTGGTGGCATGGCTCCATTTGCTAGAAAGTTCTTCCTTAAAACTCTGTTAGGTCTCTAGTGTGTTCTTTGAGGCATGGAAGCACCTTACCTTTAACCAGGCTGTTGTCTGACCTGGGGTTTAATCTCATGCAGTCCAGCTTCAAAATTTATATATCTCTCCTTAGTTAAGCGATGTTAGTTCCCTGCCTGCCCAGAATAACTTTATTCCCTCCTCTATTCTCAACAGACTGCCTAGCTAAACTTTTACCATCTGTCAAAATCCTTTCATCCTTCAAGATGTGGTCTACAAGTTGCTTCCTCTGTGAGCCTCTGGTCCTCCCAGGCAAAAAGAAACTCCCTTGTTTTGTGTCCCCAAGGCCACTCTAGAGTCTACCTATGTTAAGAGTTAGGTATGGGCAAGTTCATCTCCCCAACACTGGACTGGGAGTCCTGGAGGGGCACAGGGTCCATGCTAGGTCTGCCTGTGTTTGAGAATGGGGGAAATGGAACCCCATGTTTACCTCCAACACACAGCAGATTCACTCTCTTCAGAGAGGGCCAGTTGCATATTCTGAGGTTTTCCTGGACCATCAGGCTCCTCCTTTTGTCATGGAGACCACATTGTTTAGAGCTCTTCTCCAACCTTCTGGTTTCAGGAATGACCCCATTTAGACAGATGTTATATTGAGCAATGGTACGGACTTCTGGGGTTTATACAATGCCCTCTAGGTCCTGCTTCTTTCTGTTGGAGACTCCCCCCAACACACGCACACACATACACATTCTGGGGTTTTCACCATGCCCTCTGGATCCTGCTTCACTCTCCCCCCAACATACACACATTCTGGGGTTTTCACCATACCCTCTGGATCCTGCTTTATTCTGCTCGAGACTCCCCCAAATGCGTGTGCATGCACACACACACACATTCTATATGAAGGTTTTCTAGAAGTTGCAAGCAAAGTACTGAATTGGAAGTCCAATCTGGGTAGGAGTTGGTCTCAGCGCTCTTATTCCTCCAAATCCCACCTTGGCCACATCAATTCACCCTCCTGATTTTCCCACCTGTACAATGAAGAAGCCAGGCTAGTTAACTTCAGAATGTCTACAACTTTAATTTTGTATTTTTTCCTGGGATTGAGAGCAGAGTTCCACTTATCTATCTGTAATATAGTAATAGTAATGTCCACAGATAAGAGAGATAAGAATAAGCTTCCCGTGCCTGTCTCCCACCACGGTGTGCACATGTGCACGCACCAGGCTCTGAGGCTGTGTTTACGTAATTGATTGAATAAAGGAGACTTGGCCTGTCACTGCAGCTTGGTGGTAAGTGAGCAAAACAGATGACTCCAATTGGGTGATTGGTTCCCAGGTGCATTCCAGGGAAGGCTGGTGGGAAGGAAGTGAGTGCTTTCATATCCTGGGACTCCATGACAGATGAATAGTGGTCACAGGCAGGGTCAAGCTGGGGCCAGGTTTGATACTTAGAGCTATGAAGTGAGTGACCAGATGTTGATGGCAGCTGGTGGGTTAACAGCAAAGGTGACTGGTGGGCTAAGGGCTCCTTTAGGAGTTAATCCAGGAAGGGTGAGCAGCCGTCCCTCATCACCCAAGCCGGGGCTGGAAGTCAGGCCTTCTGGGTTCCTGCTGACCAGCTGGCTAGACTTAAGTTAGAGAGCTTGTTTTGGCCACTTGCCCAAAAGGGCAATTAGTCTTCTCACGGTAGAGATGGAAGAGACCTGAGGGTCGCTTCATTCCACTACTTCATTTTTCAGATGAGGACACCGAGGTCTGGAAAGGTTAAACAACTTATGTGAAATTACACCACAGAGCCTGGGCTAGCACCCAGGTCATCTCACTTGAAGTCTTTCAAGGGGAAGCTTGGCCAGAAAACCCCAAGGGAAAGATGAGTGAGGAGCAAACGTCTCTCAATCATCCCTTTTCCTTTCACCCTCTGGCTGCAACAAGTTTTGACATAGTCAAAGCCTTCCCCATTTAGTGCTGGACACATCCCTTCGTATGTTCCCGCTGCCATTGCTGATCTCTGGAGCAACTTCTAGAGTGAGGACAATGACAGCCATCCTTAAATAAGGGCAGTCTTTGTGCGAGTCACCACACTGGGTGCTCGATGTCTGCTGTTGTATTTCATCCCTGCATTTCCATGAGGTGTCCCTGTTTTATGAATGAAAAAAAGTGAGGCAGGGAGGTTAAATAATTTCCCCTGAGCTCTGCAAGTAGTTGTGGCACACCCAAACTTGCAATTTGACTGCACCTGGGATCTGTGTTTCTAATATTCCCTGCAGTGCCTTCCTGGATCCCTCCAGGACCTCCTGCAACCCCCGTAAGAGTAAGGGGAAAAGGATATCTGAATTTCTCTGAATTCCCCAAGATCAAGTCCATTCTGTTCACCTCCAGGTTCTTGGGGGTAAATCCAAAGCACAGGGAGACAGAGCCATGTGTTTGCATCACAGCTGCAAGGTATCAAGAACATCTATCAACATAGTGTCTCAGAGTTAAGAAAGCACAGCCATGTTTATTACCTTATTTCATCATCGCAGCAGATATTACTATTTTTATTATTTATATCAGCACCATTAGTGTTATAATTCTCTCTGGTTTATATGCGAGGAAACCAAGACTCAAGTAGTGAAATGAATTGCCTCAAAGCACAAGGCTAATTGAACCAGCACTGGGAGGCTTTCCAAGAATTCTCTAGTGGTGTTTCCCCTCTGCTTCTGGTTCAATGCTTTCCCTCACCCTGTTCTCACTGTGGATTCTGGCCTGTGAACAGACCTGCTCACCCTCAGGAAATTTCCAGCAACCATCAGGAAGCAGTTTGTTGGCAGAAGAGTAAATGTATGAGGAGAGAACCTGAAAAGCCTTCTTGGGGATGAGTTAAGCTATCCACACTGAGATACCTGATTTTGCCAAATTCTTCCATAAAAAGCAGTATAGATTTTTGAGAATTTTTCTAATTGTTTAAGGTATTGTTTTGTCTGCTTATCGCCTACAGTTTGGATAATAACAATAATCACAGAATTAGGAACAGGATTTTCATGCCAGTTCTGTAAATCCCCCTCCCTCCATGCACCTTGGTGAGCCCCATCATTCTCTGACCTCAGTTCCTTCATCTCCTGCAGTCTCCAATGTCCTTCATGACTCTGAAGGCCTATAATTGGGAAGTTGTGATGAATCCCTGGAGAAAAAGAGACCCTGGATTACTCATCAGGGTTCATGGTGGCCCAGGTGGCTCCCAGGAGCTGGGTACAATCCTTAAGGGCTGTTGGTGTTCTGACAATGCTGATTTCCAGGACTTTATTTACTGGTCTGTAGCTTCACATATCAATGCCTTTAAAGGCCAACTGTAAGAGAATTGGCATCATATGTATGATACCTCATGGTATTCAGAGGGGCCTCTGACACCAGGAGAAATATCTTCCACACTATGAGTGAAGGGCTCTCTGACCAGTGACACAGCCCTGGGTCAGTCTTTTCCCTTGCCCGAATCTTGGTTGTTGTACCTGTCTAAGGGGAGAAATGGTTGACCTCAAACATCACTTAACATTCTAATAGCTTTTCACTCCATAAATGTCATCTGAGGGTAACACCAGTGTCATCTGTCACCATCGTACAACAAAATACTAAAATGGCCATCACCTCCTTCAGACTAATAGATGGAAAGCCCAAATAAATACTGTTTCTCAGGATAAATAGAAAGCTGTGCTCCAAAAGGGCATAGCTAGCTAGCCAAGTTCTGAATCAAAGTCTTTTGGAAATCTCTCCATTCCAAGCCCATGAATCGTTACCTTGAGCCATTTCGGTGGTTCTAAGAGGAGGCTTGGAGTAAGAGAGCATCTCATGTCGCACAGCTGACAGGTGGCAGAATTGGAGTCAAATCTCAGATATGATGATAATGTTAAGATCACTTGATGAATCATACATTTGGGCACAGACGTCTAGGAAAAGATTGTAGGGCTAGAGAGGGCCACAGACACAGTGTTCAACTAGTGAAAACAGGCCCAGTGTCAGGCTGTCTGCAGCCCAGCTGTTAGACAGCAGGTCGAGATAGCTAGAGATAGGAAAAGCATTTTTAGCAGGAAAATAACACAGAAAATAATAGATAAAACTGCAATCATGTTGGCAGTTTTAAACTCGTGGCAAGCTTGGCAATTTTGTTTACAGATGCAGATCTCACAATCCAGTATCTAGTTGCACAAACTCTTTTATGGGCCCCTCCTAAATAACAGACACAGCCCAATGGCCATAGAAACCTTGCCTGCCCCATCTCAGTTTCTTAAACTGGGATCCCATGCTGACCCAAGACACACAGCACACATTCTGGAAGACATCAGGAAACCCAGATGGTAACTCTAAGCCTCAGGCCCTGCTGTGCAGCTTGGCCTCCTGAACTGCCTACCCACTGGGATTCAGGCTGGGATCTCGGTGATATACCCTCTGCTCAGTCCTCACCTGGGGCCTGCCTTTATAAAGGTGTCATCTGAGCCTTCAATAGCAGCTGAGATGCTCTGACTCCTGCCCTGCCTGTCCCTTTCTGGGCCCAGTCCCTTTTCTGTCTCACTTGACAACTATCCTTGCCTATGGCTCAAAATGGGGGGGGGGGTAGAGAGGACTATTTCTGCCACCTTTTCCATCCTGAAACCCCTCTGTGTGAAATACTGAAATCAAGGTGTAAGGAGTGGTAGGAAGGAAGCACATCCATGAAAAGCCACCCAGTCACTTTCTATCTGATTAACAGCAGATGTAACTTTAGGTCTCTGAGCTCAAAGGTCTTCATCTGTTGAATGGGGATAAGAATCCTGCCTGTGTCCAAGGGGTTAAGTACAGCAGGGGTGTAAGGTGCCTGGTGTGGGGTCAGCCCCCAGCTAGCCCTCTGCAAGTGCTTCCAGTTACAAATGCATTTCCCATGGGCCTTTACAGAAGCCATCCCCCCCAGGTCAGGACGCTTCTGTTAACATGACACCCAGAGCTGCCAGAGACAAGAACACACATCAGACACCATCCCTCCCCTGCCATCCCTCCCTGTTTGACCTCCAAAACACTTGTAATAGGAGATAAAATGAAACAGGATGAAGTGTCATGGGGTCAGTAGACATGCCATTCTTCTCTTACTCATGAGCTTCAGCACGTGCTCACAAAGCTGAACTAGGTACTCAGGTGGCCTGCCCCAGGGAAGACATCACTAGGTGCTCAGGTGGCCTGCCCCAGGGAAGACATCACTAGGTGCTCAGGTGGTCTGCTCCAGGGCAGACATCACCAGGTGCTCAGGTGGCCTGCTTCAGGGCAGACATCACTAGGTGCTCAGGTGGCCTGCCCCAGGGCAGACATCACTAGGTGCTCAGGTAGTCTGCCCCAGGATAGACATCACTAGGTGCTCAGGTGGCCTGCGCCAGGATAGACATCACTAGGTGCTCAGGTGGCCTGCTCCAGGATAGACCTCACTAGGTGCTCAGGTGACCTATTCCAGGGTAAACATCACTAGGTGCTCAGGTGGTCTACTTCAGGGCAGACATCACTAGGATCTCAGGTAATCTGCTCCAGGATAGACATCACCAGGTACTCAGGTGTCCTGCCCAGGGCAGATATCACTAGGTGCTCAGGTGACCTGCTTCAGGATAGACATCACTAGGTGTTCAGGTGGCCCTGCTCCTTGGTAGACATCACCTAGGTGCTCAGGTGGCTTGCTCCGGGGCAGATATCACTAGGTACTCAGGTGGCCCCTCCAGGGTGGACATCACTAGGTGCTCAGGTGATCTTCTCCAGGGTAGACATCACCTAGGTGCTTATATGGGCCTGCTCCAGGGCGGCTGCTTAAGTCCCTGCCACCCAGGATCTCCTAGAAACTGGACAACCTTGGAGGGGCCATCTTGAAAACTAGGGGTACTTCTGATCCTTTTCCTTGAAAATGACACAGGTGATTTAGGAAACTAGTAGGAGGTCTCTTAGCTAACAGGGTTAGGATTAAGGAAGCACAAAGGGCCTTGATCCAAGGTATGTGGGGGGAACCTGAGATCAGTCTAGACACAGAGGAAGACTGTTGGATATTTAACCCACCCTAGTGTCCAAAGTGCACCAAGTCTCCCTGCGACCCTTCACTGGTATCATGGAGAGTCCCTGGAACTGCAGTGCAATCTCCTCAAGCATCTGAGCTCACACTGGATGCTGGCTAGAAGGCCCCCATCTCTTCCTGAGTAGCCAGTGCTTCCCAGGTACAGGCCTAGGCATGACTGTTTAGTAGTCACGTGCATTCCTAGAAGCTGGATTTCTACTCTAGGCTTTAGAGTGGCCAACGAGGGCAGTCACTGTGGACTCCTGTACAAACAAGGAGTTTGCTTCAGGGTGATGGGGTGTCTCTTTGGACAGGGTCACCGCAGAGGTCTTCTGATCAGCTACCATAATGTGCTTCATACTAAAACAATGTCTGTAAGGTAACTATTAATGAATTCAGTTTTTGAAATGTTATTCCTACCCCAGGAGGTTTCAAAATATAGGTAGCAACTTATACAAATAAATGAAAATACACACACTCTCACTCACTCAACCTGGAGTAGTCTTCTACAAAACTTGCATGCACTTTTCTTCTTAATTCTTTGAGAATCTGGAGGCAAGTTGAATCTCATTGGATGTGGTATGTGTTCAGCCTCCTTCCATAGGGAATCTGGCCCCGGAGGATGGCAACAAGCTCCTGTCTGGGCAGCAGCTGCCCAGTGGAAACAGGCAGAGTGAAAGTGACCGCCTGGAGGTCTGGTTGTGGCAGCTCAGGCTGAGCCCCATGGAATCACTGCCCTCTGGAAATGCAGGGCACTGTGGAGGGTGAATGCTCCATTTCTCTCGTCTTTCAGGTGCAAAAAAGGTACAGAGAAGGGAAGTATCCGCTGAGGTCCCCCAGCTGCTGTGTACAGGACCAAGCCTGGAACCTCCCCACTTCTCCGCCAGAGCCCCTTCTCTGCACAGCAATTGACATTCATCTCACAGGCAAACCATTCCCAGGGGATTCCATTACCTTATCTTTTTTGCATGACGGAAGAGACAAGAAAGTGGGTAGCAGTGATTTCAACTATGTGATCAGTAGATTCTAGAAAATGTGCGTCTTTTTAAAAGTAATTGCTGTTTTTCAATGGTCAGATTCTTCTGGGCCCAAACGGATACATACAGTAAGGTTGAGATCTCTGTATCCTTCTGAAGGTCATGGTCACTTTGCAAAATGGGTCTGATACTGAGAAAACATAGATCTGTCCCCTAAGGGTAGTGGAGAAGCCTTTTCAGATATGTAAAGTTTGTAGACTTTGGGTCTAAGAACAACAGAAATAGAGCACTTTGTAGATTTCTCATATATTATTTAATTTAATCTTTGCCCTAAATTGAGATTCTGAAGCTGCGGAGGAGTGATGAGAAACACTAGATCTTCATCATTAGCTACCCCTGGGTAACACTCTGGTTTTGCCTCAGGATAGTCCTTTGATCTTTGGACAAGCAAAGTAAACTTTCTGAGCCTCAGATTTTCCCCTGTGAGATCAACCACTTCTCAATGTTGATTAAATACAGTGATATAAGAAAAACACCCAGACTATACTTCTTTTGTATTTATCTGGATGGAGTTGTAACACACTCTTTTTAGTGAAGTATCACAAGAATGGAAATGCAAGTATTCAATGTACTCAATACTAATGTGAAGCCAAAAGAAAAACAACTACACGCCCGTATATTCAAATAGAGGAGGGAATGGGGGATGGAGAGCGGGGAGGAGCACTGGTAATCTCTTACCCAATGGGCACAATGTGAGGGTGTTCAGCACACCCCCTGGATGAACTGCTCAACTTCAACTTCACCTTAGAAACACAAGCAACGTAACCCAATCATTTCTACCCTCCTATTAATCTGAGTTTTAAAAAATGTCAGAAAACAAAAGAAAAAAAGAAGACAAGGAGAGCACCCATCGCAGTCCCTGGCTTCCCGCACCTTGTTTTGGGTATGGACTAGCCTCTACTTTTGGGTGGCTTCAGGTTGAAACCCTAATCACTCTAAGCCTGTAAATTAGATTCTAGAGTCCCTACATTACAGAGGGTAAGAAGAAGGTTAAGCCGAGAAATTTTAAAAGCACACTAGGTCTTGAGCCCTAAAAAGGGCTCAAGAAAAATGAGATTCAACTTGGCATTATGAGGGAAGACAAGTCCCAGGTATGATGGTCCTAAAGGCACTGGGGCTAGCTTGGGAGAGAAAAACCTGTGTCTCCACTTTTTATGAGAAATTAGGTCAGAATGTATTATAAAAAAGCCCTGTTCAACTGTACCCCAAATGAGCAGCAATGTTAACTCCATTCCTAGTTGAAGTCAGAGAGTACAGCTTTGACAGCTAAAAGGAGACTGCCTTGCAGCAAGAATCTTAAAATGAACTCATTTGATAATCAGGGCATTTGCATAACTTGTTTCTCATGGCAGGATCTGGCCCAAACACAGCCAGTTATGACTCTCCCGAGTTCAAAGATCCCAGAATTGATGCTGGATGCTGGGATCGAGGATCCTAGTTGTCTGTCTATCTAGTGTGCACATAGGGCACATTTGCCAGGCAGTGTCTGAGTTAGCGCCCCACATCTCAGGCAAAAAACAGGACATCCTTAATTGGAGGAGAAAACCAAGGTAGGGGATGACTCCCGAAGTTGAAGCTTTGGCAAAGGCGCTGATAACTGTTCCCATGCGATGGGGGTGGCTGGTGGCTTTGTCTCCCTTCTTCTGACGTGACCACTCACTGACATGGATCAGTCTTTCTAACCCTCCCCAGAAGAGCCATATTCAATGGCTAGGCCTTTACTTCTAAATGCTGAACCAATTTTCTACTTATAAGATGTTATCAAACCCAGGTGCCTTTAAGCATGTTTTGAAGATTAAGGCAGCCTGTGAGTCCCCAACACCAACTCCAGATTAACAGCTCAGCCCCAGAAGCAAACAGAAAATCTTCAAGGCTGTTAAAACATGTGGGCAGCAAATGGCATGTCAACTCACACAAGGCGAGATCTACCCTTCTTAGCTTGCCATTGTAGAGGTGACTTGTCTAAATCACAAAAGGGCAAGGGATATTAACCTTAGGACCAGAACGACGGAGCTCCTGGACAACAGCTGGGGGACATAAATCTCATCCAGCTAAGAAGCAGAAAGGTATTTAATAGAAGTATAATCAAAGGATTTTTTTTTCCTTCTCTCCTAGACTTAAATAGTTCAGTGGGAATTATGTTACTCTCAAACCTGGGCGGGACCAGCTGCCCCTGGGTGTGCACCCCCATTAAAAGACAATCCAGTGACTGGCTGCCTGCATTGGCATCTTCCCCATTGCATTCTGAAATCCCCATGCTAGACCTGTCTTGGACATAAAGGCTGTAGTAGCCCCAGAAGCAGCTGTTCAAATATGTAAATGCTGGCTGCGACTGAGTGCCCACTAGCGCCACTGCAAAGATTGATTATTCCAATGAGCTGCAGCCCTCTGAGAGCGAGGACTTCAGAACCTTACCAAAGCCAAACTAGAAAGAAACTTCAGAAATCATCTGGTTTAGATTTTGTGTTTGGGAAACGAGACCCAGAGAGGTTACCTAACTTACTCAAAAGTCACTAGCAATTCAGTGGCAGAGCTGGAGTGGAGCCCAGGTCTCCCCAGGTACTTGTTTCTGGAATCATGTAATCTAGAAATCTCTTCTTTAAAAGATGAGGAAACCAAAGTCCACATAGGCAAAGCAACTGGCCATGTCTGGACCCCAACCACATCTCCCATATTACCTGTCCAGTGTCGACCACCTGGTCTCCTCTCTCAGGTCCCCGGGAGAGAGGGTAAAGTAAAAGCGGCCTGAGTGATTTACATTTGGGGACATCTCCAGTTAATCTAACAGGAGTGAAGTACTTCAGGCACTTTGGGAAACAGACAATGAGTAAAGAAGGAAAAGAGAAGCTGTAGGGCCCACAGGGGCCAGCATAGCGTTATTGGACACAGGGTGATCCCCCTCCAGAAGCCCACACAAAGACCATAAATGTCCTAGGCCATGGCCCCCTCAGGGCCCCCTGTTTTCTCCTCGCCAATGACCTCCTTAGTCCCTCCCTGACAGAGAATAAACCCAGATTTGGCCCCCTTCTCTGCAGGGGAGGCTGAAGGGTAGATAACAGGGCAGGTGAAGCGGAACTGGGAACAAAGCTGGAGTTCTCACTGGCCTTTCCCGTCTCAGTCAGATAGGACGGGGCCTGACAAGGATCGTCCCTGAGCACCAGCTATGGGCCAGACTCATTTTTATGGATAATATATTTTACCACCAGTAGGTACAGCAAACTTGAGAGGTAATTATCATCCCAATGTGCAGGTGGGGAAATTAGGACCAGAAAGGATAATTCTCCCACCTGGGGTCATCCAGCTGGTAAATGCTAGAGTTAGGCTGAATTCAGACTCTTGAGTTGCTCAGGCAGGCTCTGCTCATCAGCCTCAGGCCCTCTCTCTGTCTCCAGGTAACCTGGCCAGACACAGGGCTCCTTCACATCCAAGCTGTGAACTCTTTTTTCATTTGTTATTTCTTTAAAATTATCTTCTCTGAGGACACTTCCCATAATATGAACCATAGAAAGGACACGTTTTATTCTCTTGTCTTTTCACCAACATAGCCCTGCTGCCTATGGAATTGACAACTGGCCTCTCTGGACAGGGTGGAGGTTGTGGATAAAACGAAGGCTGAACTCCTAGGGTGGAGGGCTGCGGGGCTGGAAGGCCATAGGGCTGTAGGGCTGGAAGGCCGTGTCTGGGACTCTGTTTATTCCACTGACTATGCTGCCGTTGCAGGTCTGGAGTGCAGCTTTGACTCCCCCTGCGAGCTGGAATATTCCCCTCCACTGCATGACCTCAGGAACCAGAGCTGGTCCTGGCGCCGCGTCCCTTCCGAGGAGGCCTCCCAGATGGACTTGCTGGATGGACCTGAGGCAGAGCACTCTAAGGAGATGCCCAGAGGTAAGGGTAGAGACCTCCGGAAGTGTCCTGGTGGGCCAGGACCAGGCCAGAATGCTTATTTCTGTTTCAAATGAGGCTTCCTCAGCCCTGTTCTGCCCTATTTCCCTTGAAACTTGTTTCTGATATCTGCACCTCTGCATTGCTTCTTGGGCCATGCCAGGAAGGGAAGGATGCAAGCCCAGTTTTAAGATCAGCCCCAACCTTTACTCTTAAGTAATAGAAATAGGATTTTATAACTCTATGTGGTTGTGAAATCCATGCAGACTTGCCAATGTAAGATGAAGGAGAAAGTGCTGATCTCTCTGTCCATTTGAAAGGAGGTTGCCAGATAAAATACAAGATACTCTGTTAAATTTGAATTTCAGATAAACAGCAAATGATTTTTTAGTATAAGTACGTCTTATGCAATGTTGTTGGAATACACTTATACTAAAAACTATTCCAATTATACTAAAAAATTCAAATGTAATTGAGTGTCCTACATTTTTATTTGCTAAATCTGGCAATCCAAATTTGGAAAGTATTGTAGAAGTGGGTTAAATGTTTGTTTCAAAGCCATTCATGAATATTCAGATTGCATGCTTGCTTCGAATGGTGCTTCCAGTAGTCCTGCGCCGTTGGTGAACATCCTTTTCCTAATTATCAGGGCCTGGAAAAGGTAGGCTTTGAGTAAGTAGTGAGTGGGTATTAAATATTCACAGGGTTCTTAAGAGAGACAGATGGAGGCACTAAGCCCTCATGGAGTTGCAGGTCTTTCTGAGCCAAAGCTTAGGGCTCCCAACTTCTTGGACTCAGAAAACGTTAACTGACCCAGGACTGCCTGCCTATGTTTCTGGCTTTTAGGAAAAAGTGATAACTGTAATGGCAATGGACTTATCCGACAGGCCAGGGTAGTGTTTTCAGTTTGCAAAGCACTTCCAACTTTACTATTTCGTTAGATCTCAGAGTTGTGAGGGAGCCGGGGAAGATGAGGGAACTAAGGCTTAGAGAGGAAAAGTGAATGGCCCAAGATCACATAGCCTGTCTATATGGGTCTCCATCTAGATGCCTGAGTCCTGGACCAGGACATACTTTTCACCACATCATGTTTCTGTCTTTGTAGCAAAGTAAGGGCCAGAGTCTGCAGCTATACTTCTATAAAAATAGTTAAATAAGTAGTGAGATGGATTATAGAATTATAACCAGGTCTATAGACTCCAACAGCATGCATGCTCTTGGATGGGTAAACCTATCATTAATCTTTTCCAATGTGTGGCCACATTCTTGGAGGTGATGATCTCAGGCTCATACTATTAGGGAGTCTAGCAGGGACAGGGCTCAGGAAGGCTGGTGGGGGAGGGTGGAAGTGGCAACAACTACCACTCTTAGGTTTGCACACCTGCCTCTACCTGGTCACAAGAGAACAGTGAGGTATCTCGGCTTTCTATATACACTCCTGTGCTGACCTTTTCTGTTTTTATGACTCTCTTGAGATTTCTTGACTTTGGTTTCTATTTTAAGCACCTTTCACCCAGATACCGATATGTATTATGCATGTAGGTGAGTGCCTCTTAACCTGAGAGTGCATCACAATATTCTGGAGAACTTACCAAGAGTACTACCTACACCCCCTAGCCTGAGGTTCTGATTCAGTAGATCTGAGATGGAACCTGGGAATCTGTATGTTTTACAGTTGTATTACAAAAGCTAGCATGAGCAAAAATACAGGTACAACATACATGCATAACATTAGGATAAGCCAACACCTGCTTAAAAGAGAAAGCTCATTTCTACCACTGAACTTAAGATTGAATGGTCTAAGTCCTTTTATAGCCCCCTCTGCCCCCAACTAGATCACAAGCTTTTCCTACCTCTCCAGGTAACCACTCCTCTATATTTTGTGTCAATCCTCCATTTACTCTTCTTTATGTCCTTGCCACCTGTGAATATAGCCCCCAAACAACATATGTGCATGTTTGCAAGCTTTTATATAAATGGAATTGTGCTCTTTTGTCCATTTTGATACGTGTGGCTGGGTACATTTGTTTTGGGTACTATGTGGAATAGACTGCATGAAAATGCTGTAGTTTATCTCTTCTACTCATCAAACATTTGAGTTGTGTCTAGGTTCTTGCTATCACCATCAATATTATAGTAAGCACTTTTGTGTCTCTGTCTTGGTACACATGTCAAAGAGTTTCTAAGTCTAGAGCATACAAGAGTGGAATTGTTGGGTCATGGGGTCAGTGTTTCTTCCATTCATTAGGTCATGCCAGTCTATTTTCCAAAGTGGTTGCACCAATTTATATTCCCGCTGACCTATTAGTATTCCTGCCCATGGTTTTATGCCCTCATCAGTACCTGGTATTGTCAGACTTTATCATTTTTGTCCATCTGGTGAATAAAACAAAGGGTATCTATTGCAGCTTCACCCTCTTTGGAAGCTGTTTTGTTTTGTCTTTTATAAGTTTCTCAGGCAATTCAGAGGCATAGTTAGGCTTGCTGTACTGTTGACATGGACCTCTTTCAGATTTACTCCCATTTAGCCACCCCCAGGGATATCTCTAGATTTTAGTACCCAACCTCTAGAAACACACATTTTTGGTCAGGGGAGATTTATTTTTTAATTTATATTCTAGGGATTGAATTCTGATTACAGTTCAGTGAGATCAAGAGAGAGGGGACAAGTGGCAATTTTGTTCTTTGTGAATTCTACCAACCTTGCAAAGTCAGACATTATAACTCTGAAATTTGATGCTTTAAACAAAATTTTATGGTGCCAATAAATTGTGCATTCTACTCTCTGACCTGCCTCTCCCCCTCCATTCTTTACCTTGTGATCTCGGGTTCATGCCTGTTACATTGAGTGCTTGAGAAAACAAGAAGAGGGAGAAGAGGGAAGGAAGAAAAAAAATAAACATACACTTCTCAGTGTTCCTTAGCAGAACTCGGTGTGGAAACAGAGCAATACCTTTATGTGTTTGTGAAGCTGGGAGCCAAGGGTCAGTACATGCATTGAGTGAAAACCTATTCCCTTTAGACGAATCAGAAAAGACTGGAATATCCAATTTTTAAGTAAATGTTGTCAACTTTCATCTCTCTGTAAGTCATCGCTCTTACCACTAAGTAGTAGAGAGCATTACTAAGGGTGATGGTGTGAACAAGCACAGCAAAAGCCACGTTGAACACATCAGACTCTTTTTACTAAGCTCTCTTATGAACAAATACATCCAAACATAACTGGGGGAGTCTTACCACTGTTGGAAACTTGTTCTTATTTTTAGAGGGTCAAATGGAGGATCAAATGTCTATACTCATATGACATTGACAAGTCACAGACATAATGGGACCGGCTTCCCAACCATTGCAGGGACTGCCCACCTTTGTAATGACACCAGCAGGTACTCAGAACTTTCATCAATGAATCTGTGTCATTGTTTTTTGAGTCAATTCATTACATCACTATTTGTTCCCCAAAGTAAGGTTGTTCCTCATGAAGCAGGGTGATGTAATAATGTCCCTTAAACTTCAAGAAAAGAGATGAAGGTACAGGAGGAGAATGACCTGCCCATTCTGCCTAGTGGTGAAGCAAGGACCTACCTACAATCCCAACTCCCAAATCTTTAGAGTCTCAGTTTCTCTGTCATTTTGGCAGAAAGGATGCTGGCAGTGATGACGAAGAGTAATAAGGTTGCCTTTGGGGTAGTGTAGATGCTGTTCTGTTTTGTTTTTCTAATTCAGCATTTATTGGTCAGCTGATATTGGAGCTCAATGGCAATATTTCTTTTAAAGGAAATAGAAGGGTCGGAAGAAGGCAGCAAGATAATACCAATCATAGATAATGAACTGTAAGAGTATAAATTCCGGATGATTTTAATTTATGGCCTCTGTAGCTGAGGATAATAAGGCAGATACAATTCAGAGCAGCAAGATAATAAAAAGTGATCATTTTGATGGAACACAATATTATAATTAATAAAATCTTGAGCAACCATCAGGTTGAGGTATTTGGTGACTTTTTAAGAAGTGTCAGGGGCTTGTTTGAGATCTACAATTTCTGGCATTTTGGAATGCAGTCAAGGGAACATGTTCTTCTCCAGAAAGACAAGACTTTACTCCTTAGCTTGAACCCTTTGAAAACTTACTCCAGAGCCCCTGCCCCAGCCCCTCACTCTGTGCATACACAGGAAGGGGTGGGGTGGGCTCTGCTGTGAGGAGCCTTCAGTGCTCCAGTTCTCATGGTTTTGCTTTGTTTTGTTTTGCTTTTGGTGGAGAGCCTGGATGGTTTAGTTTTCAAAAAGATGATGGCCAGGCACAAGGTAGCTCACGACTGTAATTCTAGCACTCTGGGAGACTAAGGCAGGAGGATTGCTTGAGCTCAGGATTTCAAGGCCAGCCTGAGTAAGAGTCAGACTCTCCCAACATAGAAAAGTTAGCAGGGCATTGTGGTGGGCATCTGTAGTCTCAGCTACTCAGGAGGCTGAGGAGGGAGGATCACTTCAATCCAGGAGTTGGAAGTTGCTGGGAGCTATGACGATGTCATTGCACTCTATCTAGGATGACAAAGTGAGACATTTCTCAACACCTCCCACCCCCAAAGGTTGAAAAACACTGTCCAAGAGCCCCATAATGGCTAAGGAAGCGGCATGGGTACTGCAGCACCAGAGCGGGCTCATTCAGCCTTTTGATCTACTCTCGTTGTGTCCTGTGTGTTACTTTCCTGTGGCTGTGTTAGCAAATTCTTACAAATCGGGTGACAACAGGAATTTATTCTCTGCTATGTTTGGAAACCAAGAGCATGAAGTCAAAGTGTCAGCAGGGCTGGTAACTTCAGGAGGCTCTGAAGGAGAATCCGTCCCAGGCCTCTCCAGCTCCTGGAGGTTGCTGACAATCCTTGGAGGTGTTGGCTTGTAGATATACTGCTCCGGTCTCTGCCCCCTTCAGCATGTGGCCTTCTCCTCATGTGTCTGTCTCAAATCTGCCTCTTAGACAGACATATCTACTAGATTTAAGGTCCACCTTACATCTACCATGATATAAGGATACTTAATACCATCTGAAAATACCCGATGCTCAAATAAGGGCATCTTCACAACACCAGGGGTTAGAATTTGGGTTTATCTTTTAATCCACTCCACCGAGATTTTCTCCCCCTTGTTTCTGGGTTGGTTTGTGGATCCCCTGTACCTGGGTGCTTTGAATTCTCATACACCACCACCCCCAAAGTCTGATCAGACAGGTTTGGTGGACTCCCTATTCATACCATCCTTCCTTCTATTCCTCTCCAACTCCAGAGCTGTGAATGTTCTTAAAAGAGACCCTGAACATCTTTCAAGTGGACTCCATACCAGGAGTAGCAAGAACCTGGGCCGCCTTTTGAGCTGCAGATGCAGGCTTGATGGGAAATTTCCCTTAAATACAGCCCCCTTTGCACCCACAGTCACTGCAGGCTGCAGCTAAGTGGCTGAGTTGGCCCTGAGTCTCACCTCTGACTTGTGGGGGTGTCGATAGGCAACTGGAGTGATAAAGGATGGCCAAGAACTTTCCCCTTCATCCAGTGAACCTTAGCATTAGGCTCCCATTTCTGCCTCAGGCTTCATTCCCTGATTGACTGGGACCTCTGACACCTGCAGGTGAAGGGGTTTGCTACTCTTTCTGGAGAGCAAGCTCTGTAGATGACAAGGGGGAGGAGGTAACCTCATGTTTGAGGACAGGCTGTCAGTAAGATAGAAAAGGGGGGACTTTCACACCTAGAGAACCACTGGAGAGCTTTATTCAAAAAGTACCAAGCTCATCCCTGCCCTGCACTGTTGCAGAGTGAAATGTGCTAGTGCAGGCTTCAAGTCCCATATTTACAGCCCACAGGGCTCAGGGTTCACCCGTAAGGTCACCTGGTTAATGGGAGTCAATAATTGCACACTTCACTTTGCTGTAGAAGCAGCCTTTAGAAAAGACTTCTGGTTTTATAAGGATGTTGATGCTAAGGGAGCAGTCAGAAGAGGTAAGCAACCTAGAACAGAAGGAAAATGAAATTGGAGTGCCTGGTGTTTGTGTGTGTGTGTGCGCACACACACGCAGAACACTGTTCTTGCCTTTTCATTGGTTCCAAACTGGATAATCCAAACTTGGGTTATCCATGCCAAGTACCCTCAGGCCAGGCTCTGGGTCCCCCAGGCTCCTCCCCTTGCAGCTCTATCTGTGGCCAAATTCCCACTTTAAGGCCATGATTTCTAGACTTTATTTTAGTGTAATGTCTCATCTGTAAAATATTTTTGATCATGGGCTCCTAACTATTCTATATTCACCAATTATAGGCGTGTGTGTGTGTCTAACTGTTTAACACTGTTTATTAGCAAAGCTTAAATTTCTTTCTCCCTTTTTAAGATAAAAATAAATATATTTTAGCCATACGTTGAAGGCTACTGAAGGATATCTGCCTTCTATAAATGCACTCAGAATTTCTGGTTTGCTGTCATCTCACCTTGCCCCCAGGGTTATTAATGTCCCTGATCCTTTTCTAGCCCCTCTTCCTTTTTTTTTTTTTTTTGAGACGGAGCCTCAAGCTATCTGCCTGGGTAGAGTGCCATGGCATCACAGCTCATAGCAACCTCCAACTCCTGGGCTCAAGCGAGTCTCCTGCCTCCGTCTCCCAAGTAGCTGGGATCACAGGCGCCTGCAACAATGCCCGGACATTTTTTGGTTGCAGCCATCATTGTTGTTTGGCGGGCCCGGGCTGGGGATTCGAACCTGTCACCTTAGGTGTATGTGGCTGGCGCCTTAGCCGATTGAGCCACAGGCGCCGAGCCCCTTTTCTAGCCCCTTAAGGAACTTCTTGGGGAAGGTGTCTCCCTGACTGCCTCCCATAACCTGTCCTTGCCAGGTATTCCTTCACCAAGAAGGCCTAGGTTGCCTCTTACATTTCAGAGGCCTTTATCTTCTTTTCTCAGGATCTATTAATACATGGTTAGGAGAGGAAAGAAGGAACTTTTCAGCTGAGTTCTATTAACAATACTAACTCTCAAAAGTCAAAATATATCTTCATAGAAAGTCTTATTTCCATTTCAGCTGATGTACCTAAAGGTACAGATTGCAACCAAAAATTTCCTACTGGCTTATCAAAAAACCTATTGTATTTTGATAGTGTTTATGATCGTGAAAAACTAGAAATAATAACAATGCTCCCAAATAAGGAATTAGTTAAATAACTAAAATATATTAACATTATGCCTAAAATATTATACCACCCTTATACGTATGCTGTGTAAAAATATTTAATAATATGGGGACGTATTCAAGGCCTATTAGGTTTAAAAAAATCCAATTACACCATGTGTGTAATTGAAATTGTTTATGAAACTAAAAACCATATACATACATAAAGAAGTCTGTAAAGAAACATAGAAGTTATTTCTAGATGACAATTATCAGTGATTTTCATTTTCTTTTGTGCTTTTGCCATTTTCCAAATTTGAGTCCACAAACATGCATTACTTTTGTAATAAGATAAAACATGCTGTCACTTCTTAACACGAAAGAATCAAAACTTCTCATTTGAAACTGCATTCTATTGAATTATCTTAGACTTTTGGGGAAAAGAATTGTTAACTGTTTTAGGCCATGACAGCAATCAAAAAAGCTCAACCAGAAACACTGGCTGGGGCGCAGCAGGCAAGCAGATAGTCCAGGAGGTGGACTGCATAGGGTACCACCACCCAGAGCATCTGCAGTGGAGCTGCCTGCATAGGGTACCACCACTCAGGGCATCTCCCATTTCCAACAACTGTCTGCCTGTCTTAACTCCAAGAGTGGGAAGGGGCCATTGTGGCACACAAATGCACTGTAGGGTCAGGAATATGCCTAGGGACTGGGCAGCCCCTAAGTAGGAGGGACAGGAACCCATCTACTGCAGCCCAGTCTTCGCCCTGCAGAATCACCACTCTGGGCAGTCACGCCTTCCTTCTCCCGAGCATGACTCCTCATCACACTAAGGTCACTATACAGATGCAGAGCCTCTCATCCCTGACCACCTTCTAGAACACACCAAGAAAGGCCACGTTCATTCTCTGGTTCTGCTGGCAGAAACTTGCCCCTCATCTGTCAACCAATGAGATCCCTGAGCCTTAGAGCCTGACCCTTGGGGATTTACTTCAGCAAGCTGTGAATTATGAATCTTTTCTTCTAATGCAAACCAGGTACCAACCTGGCAGCAGGAACCTGGGCTCTGAGGGGGGCTTGGCATAATGACCTGTGTGCTTGCCAGGGGGAGGAGGTTTCCGGGGAAGTATTACTCCCGCCCCATCAGGAGGGACCTCTCCCAGGGTGTTGCCTCCTCTGCCTCCTAAGTTCACCGCTCCCTGGGAAGGGGTGGCTTGTAGATGCCCGGTGAGCTTGCTTCCCCCTTCTAAACTGAACCTTACTGCTCTATGTATGGGGCAGTGGGGCGCTGAGTATGTGCAGGAGCTTGGGGAGCAGGGCTTGGCTCTGGTCCTGGGCAGCACCGCTGTGCCTCTCTAGGTCTTGAGCCCTCATCTGTAAGGTAAAGGCCTTACTCTATTTGGTCATTAAGTCTGTTTCCTGCTCTGCTGTAGGATAGGGAGTTGGCAAATGATGGCCAACACCTGGCATCAAACCCAGGAGGCCCAGAAACACCCCTCTCCACTCCCTAGGGAGAGAGACCCATTCCCTAAGGTTTGGCTGCAGTTGCTGGAATCTGAACGGCCCTGTGACCCAGGTCACCCTTTGGTCACGCACAGCACCAAGATGGGACCTTTGCCTCTGGAAACCCCTGTGGCACTCTGGAAGGAAGAAAAAGGAACCCCCAGCCCGGACAGCAGTTACACTTATCAATTATCTCCCAGAGGCCATGGAGCCTGAGCAGAGCACAGTGCAGTGCTAAAGGCTGGTGTGATTGGCAAAGTCACCACCCCACAAGATGCCCCACTCCCCAGAGCCTGTGAAGATGTTTCCTTACATGGCAAAAGGGACTTTGCAAATGGGATTTTCCTGGATAGTTTGGGCTGGCCCAGTGAAGTCCCTGGGTGTCCTAATGAGAGACACAGGGAGGTAGGAGAGCTTGAGTCAGAGAAGGAGAGTGCAGATGGACGCACGGGGCACAGGGACAGAGAGGGGAGGATGCCGCCCTGCTGGCTTTGATGAAGGAGGGAGGGGCCATGAGAAATACAAGTGACCTCAGGAGCTGGAAAAGAAAAGAACATGGATTCTCCCCAGAATCTCAGCCAGAGTGAATGTATCCCCACTCAGCAACCCATTCTGTATTTCTGACCCCCAGAACTGTAAAGTAACAAATTTGTGTTGTGTTAAGCCATGAGGTGGCAATGGGAAACTATCACAGCTGGTCTTGACTCACTTAGGAAGAAAAGTGATAAGGTCTTGGGGCCAGGGCCAGAGCTTAATATGGGCACCGTTCTGGGAGGGGCAGGGCCCAGAGGCCTGATTGGCCTTGAAGACAAACTAATGTTAGTTATTGTACAAGGTGTCCATGAGTTCTTGTCCCCTCCACTGAGAAGAGAATAGACATCTCTGTGAACCAGAAATGGAACAGAAATACCCATCTTCAGTAGGAGCTGAGGCTGGAAATAAGCCAGGGTGTCTGGGAGTCTGGTTTTGGTGAGATAAGAACTGATAGCACCCCAGGAAGGGCCCAGAGAGAGCTAGAAATGGTGGAGCTGGGGTGAGACAACAACTTCCCCTGGCATGGGGGAAGGTGACTGAAGGAAGCTGGGACAGCTGCCCACGGCTCCTGTCTGGAGTGGCAGGAAGAGGCTGTAAAACCACAAAGGAGGCCTGGGGCCAGCTACCAGCTGGCTCAAGAGTGAGCCCTGTGTCCCCACCCACAGCAAGATGGGTGTATCAGCATCCCTAACTTACAGGTGCCACACTAAAGCTAATTAGTAAGCTTTGGCAGGAGGAAGCTAGGTCTTCCTCATCGTCCTTATTTACTGCCATGTCCCAGGAGCCTAGCCAAGACCAGTCACCATAGGTATTCATTAAATATTTCTTGGCTTAAAGTTAGAAGCTTAGAATGATGGAGTAAGTTCTCTGACCTCCAAAGCCAGGGTATGGCACAGTCAGCTCTTAGATTCCAGTTTTTGAACTCTGAATCTCATGTTCTTCTTGTTAGACCAAACTTGCCCTAAAATTCAGCATTTTCTGGGCCTATTCCCTCTGATAATGGGAAAGCTCTCCCTCATCAGATGTCTGGCAGTGTGTTCAGAAATTCAGGGCATCACTCACATGCCAGTGATGCTGGGGTGCCTCACTCTGTTCTGTGACACAACCAAGTTATACCCTTTGGGTTTTTAGAAGGACACTGTCCCCAGAGCTGTCTTGAGAATCCTACTGTCACCTGTGACTTTGTTGCAGATGGCCAGGGTGACAGGTGCTAGCCACAGCCCAGAGCTTGTCATCCATTGAGGCCACATGGTGTGCAATCTGTGTGAGATGGAGGAGTCAGGTTACTGCAACCAGCTAAGCTGTTCTCACCCATCCCGCTCTTTCAGAAATGGGAAGGGCTCAGTGTGAAGAGTTGGGTGGTAGATCAACTACTGGCCGACATGTAACCTCAGGCCTCAGTTTCTTAATTGGTGAATTGACTGGCTGGAACTAGGTAATCTGTATAAGTATGTGGAGGTGTCTTTTTATTTCCTTATTTCTTCTTATTAAGAAACTTTCATTAATATTATCTAGATTTTATAGCCTCACTGATTTCTATATATCAAACAATTCAGGTAAGACACATCCCAAAGAAATATGGGCCCTATTTTTAACAAGACATGAATCACTCTGAATTTATGCCTGAAGAGCTTTGAAGGAAAGCCAGTACCTTGCAAAGAGGAATAAAATAAAATTCTCTTGAATAGGGATAACCACAGTATTATTCTACTTAGAGTGGAAAGATAAGCTTTCCTCATTGAAGATGGAGAAAGACGGGTTCAATGTAAGTTGAAGAGAGATCTCAGGGTCATTTTACCTTTATGGTTCCCTTTCCTGACTTGTTATAAAAATCAATGAAAACAATGCACAAGAGACTGTTCTGAAAACAGAAAAATGGCATAGTAGAGTAACACGTAGCCCATCTGACAGCCGTCACCCCAGCCAGGGCAGCCTGAAGCCAACAGTGTGGCTCTGTCTTGATTTAAGACTTGACCTTGCAAATCAGGAGGCTAATGTGGCCCAAGTATCCATATAACATAACTAGGGCTGTTTTGAAGCTCAGGGATTTTGGACATGACAATGAATTGCAGAGAATGACAGAGCACTCAGCTGACATAGCAGTTGCACAGATGACATGCACTTGCAGCAGCAGCTGTATAGTGTCCAGGGGGTTCAGGTCCCTGTGTCCAGCTCCTCCTGAGGGATGGGTGAGAACCTTTAACCTGGGCTGTAGTCAGGGCTATTTTTATCTCATGCGTTATAATCGACTTTCTTTCTACTTCTTGCTTTAGCATTCCCAGTGCTGATTGCTCGTCATGCTAATCAAAGCACATTTGTCTGATATTGAGTCTTTCCCAGGTGGCTTTTATGGAAACTGTTATCATTTGGCAATATGTGAGGTGCCAGGCTTTCTTGTTAATAAAAGCAGCCACATACGCAGTGTGGCAGCTCCCTCTGTCCCTGCTCAGGAGGACCTTCGCCAGCACTTGTGTTGTGTTTGGCCACTTTCTTCTCTTGGTTGTGATCAGCATTGTTTGCACCTGGAGGCAGTGGAAGAAATATTTGAAACATTTTGCTGGGAATAAGGAATTATTGCTTGGTGACTAAAATGAGAATAGTCTTCTGATTATGCAGTGAGTGCCATGACACTAAAAGTAGATAGACAATAGACATTAAATTCACTTTATTATTATTATTATTAAATCATAGCTGTGTACATTAATGCCATCGTGGGGTACAATGTGCTGGTTTTATATACAATTTGAAATGCTTTCATCAAACTGGTCAACATAGCCTTCACGGGCATTTTCTTAGTTACTGTGTTAAGACATTTATATTCTACACCTAGTAAATTTCACATATACCCTTGTAAGATGCACCGTAGGTGTGGTCCCACCAATTACTCTCATTCCACCCATGCTCCCCCTTCCCTCCCCTCCTTCTCTCCTTTCCCCTTCTTCTTGGGCTATAATTGGGTTATAGCTTTAAGAAAGCTATAAATTGGTTTCATAGTAAGGCTGAGTACATTGGATACTTTTTCTTCCATTCTTGAGATACTCTGCTAAGAAGAATATGTTCCAGCTCCATCCATGTAAACATGTAAGAGGTAAAGTCTCCATCTTTCTTTAAGGCTACATAATATTCATGGTGTACATGTACCACCATTTATTGATCCATTCATGGTCAGTGGGCACTTGGGCTTCTTCCATGACTTAGAAATTATGAATTGGGCTGCAATAAACATTCTGGTACATATATCTTTGTTATATTTGATTTTTGGTCTTCTGAATATATACCTAGTAAAGGAATTGTAGGATTGAATGGCAGGTCTATTTTTAGCTCTCTAAGTGTTCTCCAAACATCTTTCCAAAAGGAACATATTAGTCTGCATTCCCACCAGCAGTGTAGAAGTGTTCCCTTTTCTCCACATCCACACCATCTCTGGTTTTGGGATTTTGTGATGTGGGCTGATCTTACTGGAGTCAGATGATATCTCAAAGTAGTTTTGATTAGCATTTCTCTGATGATTAAGGATGATGAGCATTTTGCTTGGGAGGCCCCTGTTTAATCCTACACAAATAGTTACACAAATATAGGGTATTATTGTATTTATCTTATTATGTTTATATGTATATAAAGCATAATTCCTTTGACTGAATACTCTGCTGCTACTAATAACTCTTTTTCTCATTTATTAACATGGTATGTGTTGAGGTACCCACCCTATGGCAGTGTAGACTCAGGAGCCCAATATGAGTCACTCTGGGAGAGCCACTGGCATCCCTCCCACATCTAAGCCCTTAACACCAATTATACCCTATTTGAAGCCTTTACTGTATATGGAGAATATATATAAAATACAGCCATAAAAAACAAAATCAATGCTTTCAAAATGAGGATTTTAGGGAAGCCAAGGGTCTCAATTCTTTTGGGCCAGCAGTCTTCCAGAGGTCACCCATGACTGTCTGCCCTCACAGGAGCGCTTCATTCCTTTCCCTCACTGGTGCTGCCTGTTGTGTTTCCCTCCTATTCGCATGTCCTCTGTGTCTCTTCCCTCCTCAACTTCTTTCCCCTAAAAAGCCTAAAGCAGTCTTCACATATATAACTTTTGAAGCAGAATTGGCAGGACCATCATGTTAACCAGTTTGATGAAAGTATTTCAAACTGTATATAGAAACAGCACACTACCCCATGACAGTACTAATGTACACAGCTATGATTTAATTAAAAAAAAAAGTTCATGGTAAATGGAGTTAAAAGATTGGTGAAGGCTATGTTAACCAGTTTGATGTAAGCATTCCAAATCATATATAAAACCAGCAAATTGTACCCCATAAATGCATTAATGCATACAGTTATGATTTAATAAAAAAATTAAGAGAGAAAAAGCAAAGATTTGAGAGGCATACAAGCTAACTGGGCTTGCCCTACTAATAAAAACTAATTCAGACACCTGTTGGCTTTCTGTGTGACACACATATAGGATATATTTAAGAAAACATTGCTTACATATTTTAGAAAAACATGTTTAGGTGCCTAAATTGATAAGAGTGTTAAGAAAATTCTAGAAGCCTTTTTAAATGAGGAAATAGTTAAAATGAGAACTTCATGGGGTAGAAAAAAATATAGTTTTTTTACTAAACTGAATCTATTGTGTTCTGTGCTGATGTCAAAGACAAGAAGGAGACACAGTGTCCCCTCAGAAGCCAGGTACCAAGATGGAGTGAAAGTAGGATCCTGCAAGGTCCTGTGTCTCTAAGATATTTAAAATTGAGTGTATCTAAGAAGGCTAATTATCAATGCTCTTTCCGATACCCCCAGAAGTAGCACAAGCAGCAACCCGCAACATTTTTTAAAATTTAAAATTATATTAATGTACATAGTTACCATTCAATTAAAAAAAAGAGAAAAACAAAACAAAAAAAATTAAAATTATAAATTATGATTTATAATTATATGAGTAAAGTCATTAAGCTCATTTAACCCTGGAAAAGTAAAAGAAAAAAGTAAAATGAAATGAAAACACGGGAGAAATAGCCAAAGGGTATGATGAATAAAGAACATCTATGTGACTAGGTTGGGTCAGCTATAAGCAAGGACTCACCCTGTACCAGGAAAGGGGAGAGGGGTAAAGGAGAGAAAAAGATACAGAAGCCAGTGTTAGGGGCACAGCTAGGCATTCATGCACCTCTCTATTAATTAGAACATGAACAACAAAAAAACCCCTCCCTTTTCTGGGTGGAGACGCCTCTTTGGATCCATAAAGCCTAGTGTTACCTGGCTTGACAAGTAGAGCAAGGGCTCACCCCTCACTGTACATACTTGTGCAGGGACAAGACACTCAGGTGTGTGCACTCATGCTGTCATTGCTCATCCATGGGGTGCTTCATGGCAAGCCCATGTCACATATTGCCTCATGTAACTGCCCTGGTGTACATTCAGAAACATGACATCCATGTCAGGTAGGACTTCTATAGAAAAGTGAAGAGACTGGCAAATTCTCTCTGCAAAAAGCAACTATAAAGCTGGACAAAATTGACAAAAACAACCATTTCGGTGTTCTGAAAATTGTCCAGAGACATATAACAATCTATGCTTTAAAAACTGCTGAACTTCAGGTAAGAACAGTGAGAGTCTGTGGTGTCCTAACTTAGTGCTGCTCCTGTCTATCCAACTCAGTCAACCCTACCCTAACCTGAGGGCCTGCCAGAGCAGGGTACACCCTGAGGGACAACACCTTCTCTGCCAGTCAAAGGGACTCATTTGATTTGGAGCATTGGGTAGGGGGAGGGAGAGTGATGTACATCTCCAGGAATGTCAGAGCTGAAAGTGATGATCCCAGAGGTGTGTGGAAAGGAGGCAGGATGGAAGGAGAACTGCGAGATGTTGGTATGTAGTGTTTCTACCAGTCTGAGGTTCTACTTGTTGCTGTGTTGACTCCCACTGGAGATACGATAGGGCCCAAGCCAGTCACAACCTTTTGGCCACTCCTAAGGCTATGTGTACACACAGAGCAGATATAAAGAATTCAACACCCTAAACATTAAATGTATTCCTTTACCCCACACAGATCTATGGACAGATGACAGAAGTCTCATTGACTCAAGGTGTTTAAGTGCATCATCTCTCTAAACCAGTGTTTCTCAACCTTTTTTATCTCAGGCTTTTTTTTTTTTTTTTTTGAGATAGAGCCTCAAGCTATCCCCCTGGGTAGAGTGCCATGGCATCACAGCTCACAGCAACCTCCAACTCCTGGGCTCAATTGAGTCTCCTGCCTCCGCCTCCCAAGTAGCTGGGACCACAGGCGCCCACCACAACGCCCAGCCATTTTTTGGTTGCAGCCATCATTGTTGTTTGGCAGGCC
>CAUYQV010055949.1:0-10141 GCA_963574575.1 Galagoides demidoff
TGTAGTCCCAGCTACTTGGGAGGCTGAGGCAGGAGACTCGCTTGAGCCCAGGAGTTGGAGGTTGCTGTGAGCTGTGATGCCACAGCACTCTACCCAGGGGGACAGCTTGAGGCTCTGTCTCAAAAAAAAAAAAAAAAAAAAGAACATTTCCTTGTTTATGATAGCTCTTTTAGTTTTCTTAGGAGTTGCCACTTTCTACTCCAGCTAATTTTATGAATTAAAAATTTAGGGAACTGGCCTTAGTAAGAGAAAGTCATAATTAGACTTGAGAGTTAATTTTTAACATTTTCCTAAGATGAAGGGCATTTTCTCTTTAGAAGTTGGTCATTAATAATAATGTGGATGGTGTCCAACATGAACAAATATTTAAAAAAAACAAGGAATCTAGAATTTAATTGCCTTCCTCACCTTTTTTCATAATCTATAGTTACCTGCTTTTGGAACCCTAGTTTTCTTCTTGTGCCCTAAAACTTGAAGTCTTGCCACTGTTGCCAGATGATGCTAACCTTTGCAAAATGGGCTCCTCTTTCCTCTGAAGAGGAACGTGCTAAACCATTTCCTTCTTGAGACTGTATGACTTCAGAACATTACTACGATATCATTAATGAAAATGAATGTTAATCAAGTGGGTGTCAGGCCAAATTGGTTTTCTCAGATTCCTTCTAGCTCCATGACTAAGGTTCCCAGTGAGTTGCCTTACTCTAAACTTGACCTGGTACAACTGATAGACTAATGAGTGAAGGGAAGAGGAATCCCATTCACAGATTGGACTGCTTTTTAATCACAAGAAATTGCATTCGTATTTAAACATGAGTGAACCATTTTACTAGGTATTTCCAGGGTTGAGTTTATATTTTGATGTGATCATTATAAATTATTAAATATAAATTTGAGCTGGTTTTAAATTTTCTGACATTAAGTTTATATTGATGATAAATGTTACATACCAGCAGCAAAATAATTTTCCCAAAGAGTCAAAACTTTTACTCAGAACATCACATTAGCTAATAAAATCAGGTAATTATGTATTTGGTTAGAATTTAGGGATTAGCTATAGTAAAGGGATACATTTGGGGATCATTCTGTACTTGGCCACATGAACGAGTGAATGAGTGGGCTCTTCTAAGCCGCAAATCCTAGACTTGAGAACACAGGAAGGCCCTAGGTCTTCTCAGGTCTCAAGTCATTCTGGAAGGCTAAGGTCTGAGCCAGCCCTTTAATGAGCCCTTTCCTCCTTCCTTGCAAGCAAAATTGAGGCCGACTCACAGGCTTGAGATTACTCTGGGATGGCGTTGGAGGTGGGTAATAGAATATTCATTTCTATTCTACATCGGATTCTTATAAAGAGCAAATGAAATAATGTGTCTGAAAGAGACATACTTTATTATATATTTGGAAGGGTTAGTGATTATCCTAATAACCATCAGGATGTAAATCAGTTTAAATTAAGTTAGTCCATCCAAACCAGGGAAGTAACTTCTAATTTTTTTCATGACATGTTTATTCCCATTTTGCTTTTGCCCTCAAAGATGTTAAGGTTTTTCTATGTGGAAAAACAGCCTTTTGAGGTTAGTGGACACTCTAAAACACCTACATGCCTACAAGTTCTGAAGCAAGGACTTTGCCACATCAGCGGTGAAACAACAGTAATATTACACTGGAACAAAGATTCATGGGGGTGGGGGAGAGTGGTTAATAAATGTGGAGAGGTTGGCAAAGGGCTTTGGCACAAGGAGGCATGTGCTATCTTAAAATTCCAGGGGCTCCTGGCTGCCTTCTCTCAAGGCACAAGGCTGCTCTTTGCCAGCCCCTCATCACAGTGGTCACGGTAGTGAAAACAGTATGAAAATTAGGATTACAGTTATTCAATGCTTTAGGGGCATGGCCTGGGCACACCAGAAGGAGGCAGAGTCAAAGAGCTGGGTAACTTAGTATATTTTGACCAGAGGCAAGGCTGAAGACATCACGTTTCTATATTCAAGTCTTCCAAGAGAATGATTTCTGGGGAGAAATGACCTCTTTCCCTTTTTAAATTTTAGTTGCTCAGATAGTGACAACACGTGAGTTTGTGGGGCTGATGGAAGAACTTGGCCTTCTTACCCATGGGATGTGCAATCTATTTTCTCCAACAGATGAAACTGGTGGCCATAGGCTGCACTCACCCACATACAGGTTCTCTTTGGTCTACACAGTGTTGGCCAAACATTTGATTTCGTTGTCAACACTTAAAATGTCAGGTAATGTATTTCCAAGACAGAAAAGAGGCCCTGGGCCTGATTTCTGCATGGTTCTGATTGTCTAGAGCTGAGTATGAGTCCTTCCTCAAAGGGGCAGGTGTTCTCTGTTTCAAGATGACCTCACATTCTCTAGTGTCCCTTTTTGTCTGATCTACATGGATCATTCCAGAACTTGCTTTGCCCTTCTAAGGCATCTAAATTTGCAAACTCTGCTATATAGAATACTATTAGGAAGCTTCTATTTAAGGATGAAATGAGACTCATTTGATTCACAACTATACATCAACAAACATTTCTTGGGGACCTTAATGCTAAAATGGAAATACTCCAAGGGAATGAAGATAGACATTTCCAGGTTGACTCGTTTCAAAGACTGGGAGCCAAGGCTGTACACAGTTTGCCCTAACTTTGTGCATTTCTAGTCCTCACATGTTCAGATTCCAAAGCCTGTTTGAAACCAAGGTCTGAGTGACCTTCTGACCACCTCATAAGAGTTGCCCAACAGTATATGGCTATTCTGTCTCAACTTTTCTTCTGATGTTATCGGTATAGTTTGGCGAATTAAGCTGGCTTTTGGATTACTGAAACCTTAAAGGGTGCTTACTTGTTTTGACAGCGAGTGGGTTTGGAAAAAACAAATGTACAGCATTATGAAATGATTTTGGCAAAGCTCAGAATCATTTGTGCACTTGCTAAACTCTCCACGGCTCCCTCCTTGCTTCCTGGCTCTCGGGGACACAGTCACTTTCTGATCACGACTTGTGTGCCTGTGAGTTTTTCACAGTGAAAAAAAATCAAGCACTGGTTCTGATAAGGAGATTATTTAGTTAGTGCTGAGGATAAAATTGACTTAATGCTACTGATCACCTAAGAATTCTTTGGACCTACATACTATGATTTTAGAAATTTCCACCAAATGATACTTGCTAGTTAAATGGTAGGTTTGTGGTTCTGGTAGGTCAAGTGGTAAACTTGTTTTTGTGACATGGAATTTATCATTTTACCTTAAATAATTTATTTCTCCCATGGCCTATAAGCATATCTGTTAACATTGTTTAGATTTAAAATACTGTGTGTGTGCCAAAAATATGTATACGCATTTTAAGTATTATGTTGGAAGTAAAACCAATCATTCCAACAAAGTGTATGAATTGCAGTTAAAAGGGATGTGTGTAGTATGTCTGGGTACACTCAACCAGCAATAATCCCTTTAATTCAACTTTGAAAAGTAATACATAGATAACGTCTCTTAAAATGTGTATACATGTTTTTGACACCCTCTGTATATAGACTGATTCTTCAAGTCTCTTTTCCATAAGTCTTTGAAAATTAAGTAATGGTAATTAATGGTAAAACACTGGTAATGATAAAAGTAGATCTTGATTCTCTTATAATAACCATTCCATCTGTTCTACCCAGTTGCAGAGGGTTAATTGAAAAGATATACATCAAAACACTTGCTTAAAAGAGGCATAGCCCTTTGTTTGGTGAGCAGGAATTGACTATAATATGAACAGTTCCTGTCTGGTAAAATACTATATTTTAAAAAATAAGCTACAATGTATAAAACCAAGGTCATTTCCCACAAAATGTTCATGTTTTTTTTTTTTGTGATTACAAAACACGGCATCTTGTAAAATATTTCCAGTTGTGTTAACTTGAGAAGTACTAATGCTTATTATAAAAGTGTCATGTCTCTTAGAATTGTAGAAGCCTAAGCAGTATAGTTCTTGTTTTATTTGGAAAATTAAGATAATTGTCTTTAAGATTACATTTTGCCACAACTCATTACCATTGTGATTCTCAGACCCCCAACAAAAGTTATAAAACATGAGATTGTCTTCAAAAAAAGGAGCTATTTACAAAACAGGACCAGAAGTTAAAAATTCCCCTTTTGATTCCTAGTCCTAGGATGGACACACCTCTTAAAGCATATATATCATTGGATATGGGCTTTTTCAAAGTTAAGTCATAATAATCAAACCAGCTGGTCTTAAGTACATTTTATACTTTCTTGTTCTATTGGTGTGTATGACTCAATGATGCAATTGGTACCTAAAAGTGCTAATCTCATTTTATTTACTGACTTCAGGTTTGGTAGTTACAATGAAAAAAAAGACACGATGCAAACAGTCTCGATGCAGAGGCATCCCCACAGGTTTGAGGAACAGCGGGGAGTCTGTGTGCTGCTGGTAGGGTTACTTTCTTAGAGAAATGAAATTTCCAGTTGACCTGTGTGCCCAGTGCATTCTCCAGAATGATCCACATTCTCATGCATATTCATGAATCCTGCTCTGTTTCCACTCATTTGTATGCACCGATTCTTCCCCCGAGTTCACACAGGTCAATGCTACAGCTGATGTGGTTGATAGAAATTCTACAGGGTCTCAAGAGAAAAAGCAGCACCTTCTCCACAAAAGTCCATGGAAATTTATTCCTTAACATGCTATTAAAGCAAAATGCACATCTTTAACAGCTTTCTTTCACCTACAGAATTCTGCTTATAGCTAATAAAGTCACCCGACTGGGTAATTATAAAAAGAACAGCAAGGCTTTGTATTCACAAGTACATTCAGAAAAAGCCTTACACGAGTCTATGGATACCACTAGGCATCGCACCCGTGGTTCAAATGTCAGTCTGAGACTATAGGTCAGCTACAAAGAAAACAGCTCCTTTTCATAGGGCATTCTTCTACGCCTCATGAAAGTCCAGTTCACCAAAATTTGTCTCAGAATGGTATCATTTTCACTTGAAAAAAACTCGTTTTGACCAGAAAAGACTTTAGAGATAATAAAATTCTTCCTAGTCTTAGGATTCTCCAGACCTATTTTCACATGCCCTTTATTTTTCCCTGAGGAAATGAATATAATTTACAGTATTTTGCCATTCTTCTCAAGGTCTTCTCGCCTACATGCACGATTCTTGCCACCTTTCTCGGAACCTTCTCTCCTGACCGCTGCCCTTTGACTTTCCCCTGGAGTCTGACAGAGGGAGGGATAGGAATTCGGCAGTGCTGGCTAATCCGTAGCCCAGGGCTACTTGCAAAAGTGTGGCTGAGTGTGACACCAGAGATGGCAGACTTACAACTTGAGTGATCTTGAAATTTAATAGAGGACATTTCAGTTTCAGAAATCTTTTGTAACGTGAATGAGACTATCTCTTTGAAAAGTTTTTGGAAAGGCCAGGAAGCATGACAGGGTCATTCTTTCATCTGTAATGTGGTTATGGCCGGACAAGGAATTGTCTAATCAAGGGCACCTTGTTGGTACGTGGAGCTGCCGACGGGCACTTCGCAGCTGAGTGTGCATGTTCCTGGTCAGAAACCCACTGCTCTCTTCCTAGCACTGGCTTTGGCCAGTCAGGGGAGGAAACTTTCCAGCAAATGAGGTGGAGAGAAGTGCATGTCCTCTCGAGTGCCTGCTGGAGATGGCATGGCGGCCCTGCACTGGGTCTAGAGCTCCTGCCCAGAGGTGGCCCTTTCCTTGCTAAGAGCAGCTGCTTCCAAAGGGTGAACATGGCAATTCCCAGGGAGAACTCAGGGACAGTGACTGCCAGCTGATCAGCACCAAGAAGATGAGTGGGAGCCAGGGGTCACAGGTCTTTGGTGTCTCCTCCTTGACACCCTTGCTACCTGGGCGTTTTCTCCAAGTTGTCACATTGCCTCCCACAAACTGAGTGCTTGTTACCTTGGAAGGAATAAGGCTTAAACGACTGTCTGGTCAACACTCTGCTGCCACCTGGCAAATGCCCTATGTGTCACCATAAGGTGCTTTCTTTGGAGAGATGAAAAACCTTTTCTGAAGGGGTGTCAAGGGAGCAAAAAATCAAAAGGCTACAATGTGCCTTATTCAGAAATATTTGGGACCAAACCTCATTGTATTGCCACTCCCTGTGCACGGGCAGGGCTCCAGCCAGCTTGCTCTCTTCCCACCCTTCCCCCACCAAATGAACACATAAAAAGAACTCGGTTCCACGGGGACGGCGTAAAATCAAAGTCTGCCTTAATTTGGCACTTCATTAGCTCCAAACGATAACGAAATAACTCTATATTAACAAAAAAATTTGACTTTCACAGTCGGCAGCTGTAGATTGAAATCCATAGCTTTCTGGGTGGCTTGTACAAAGCTGTGGCTTGGTGGTCACCTAGTTATCACGTACCTCAGTACAGGAAATGTATGTCTGTGTGTCCAGGAAGGTACTGAGGGTCTGTCTGAATTTGAAGGCAAAGAAGAAAGTACACAGTGCCCTGGGCCAGCCAGCAGAAAGGAGCTCCATGTGCGTAGGAGATTCAGAAGAGGTGGTGTGAGGAGGCTTTAGGAAGGAGATGGAATCCCAGGGAAGCTGTGTTCAGCCGCTTACACCTGTGAACTGGCTGAACGCCAGGTAAGGAGCGAGTTTGCCTCAGTTAAGCCAGAGCTCACAACCACTCCTGGCCTGCATCTTTGGGACTGAAAGTCACAGGGTCTTGTTCCTCAGTAAAGATCTTTCCCTTCTTATGTCTCAAAGTTCTGGGAGTGGAGGGAAGGAGGATTTGAGCCCTCATCACTTGAATCTTTTTTGATTAATGACTCAATCCAAAAATCAAGGACCAGCTTTTTCATCAATCTGCGTTTTGCCAAAGAATAAAATCTCTGGTCCAGGATTGTCCCCTGACTCTAAGTACACAGTGAACTTGCTCAAACAGTTGACCTCTCCATGGCCACTGGGCATTCTGCCCATTGTTCAGGGCCTCCTGGGCCAGGCCAGAGCGTCGTATCATCCGCAGTGGTGCTGCAGGTGAAATGACAGGACACCGGGAAGAGAAAGGACATGCTAGGGGAGAGGAAACAACGTATTTCTGCATTTTAAAAACTGCCCTCTCCTGGCTGACCTTGTAAGCACTAGACACACTGTATAGCTGATACTATGCCTGGTGAGGACTGATTATCACCACGTGAAATCAGATGAAGCTCTTCTTCTCTTGTCTTGAAACAGATGTTTTTAAAGAAAAAAATAAATGAAAAAAAATACACAATCTCTTCCAAGGAATAATTTTTTAAACAGTTACATGAGAGTTTAGAAAATAAACTGCCAAAATATATGAGTGCACAGATTGTGGATGTTGCACTGTGGAACCTCCTGGTATCTTCCCTTGCTTATATTAAAAAAGATATGTTATTACTAGATGACTTCTTTCTATTCTTTTTTTAAAAATATATATGTACAAGCTCAACACATATATTAAACTTTCCTCTGTGCAATTTCATCGAACATTCCTATGGCTGATCCCACATCCCCTGTCCCTACACGGTACCTCCTCTAAGGTGCTCGTATAACTTTGCATAGGTATAGGAGAAAGAACTCTTTAGCAGGGCAATTGAGAGTAGGGGAGACAGAAAATGAGCTTATTTATGGGGCTTGACAGCTGCTCCTCTCCCCCACATCATCACCACTAAAACCAACAAGCAAGCAAATACTTCCAACTAGAGAGCTCAATCAATGGAGCACAGTGCAAGCCCTGACCCTACTAAACTGAGAGATTCCTATACCAACATGCATTTTCCTTTTGGTGTTGTATATGTTCCCTTTTAAGCAAATTCTTAACGAATATCTTCAATATTTTCATAAGAAAAATAAAGGTTTGCACCTCCCATTTACCCATATAATGTTTATATTGTTCATTAACCCATCTCCTAGACATGCTAAAGCATAAACCCTGTAAAAGTGCACTCAGAATGGAAGCGATGTGTTGACCTAACGTGACTTTCTGAACAGATGGGGACATGTTGGCTGTGCTCTTTGTCTAAAGCAAACCTGCTGGGAGAGCTGGAGTTCTCTATGTTTTCTGAAATCAGTCAGTGATGGAGTTTGGAAGGAAGGACCAATGACTCATGAACCTGGCTACAGTCTTGACAGACAAGCAGTAACAAACAGAATCGAGCTGCTGTTTGTATCACATCCCTGAAAGAAGCATTGAGGCTTACCCAGATGGCTATGGGAGCCAGTTCTTGACTGCAGGGTGGCAGGTAGAGAATTAGCTGTGCTGCCTCTTGGGGAAGAGCTTCTTCTAAATCCAAGGAAGACTCCGAGATGTTTTCCAACAGTGACAACAGGATTTCCTGAACTTAGCTTGGGGCTGAAGTCTGCTGGTGATTTCCATGCCCAATTGCTTTTCGAGTTTGTGCCATCTGGGGTCCACCAAGCTAACAGTTCTACCATGGTTCAGTCTGGAGCCATTCTTAAAAACAAACCCCGAAAGACATAAAAAAGATAAGAGTGCTGCACTTTCTTGCAACACATCATGATGTATACTGCTCCAAGAAGTCAAATAAAAAACAGGGAAGAGATTATTCACAACAAAAGCAGGTATTGGTCTTTGTACAAATGCTACTGAATAATGTGTAGCTTATTGTTGTGTGTGTCAAAAAAATCTCAGAAACATGATTGAGAAAGCTTATCAAAATATGCCTCCTTTCTAGGTAAAATGGGCTTTGTTGGTTCAATTGCTATAGAAGTCTACAGTTTTAAGACCTACGCATACAGCAAAAAAGTTGACTTTTCTTTTGAAGGAAAAAATATAGCTGCTCTAGGTTGGATTCTCAGAACAGCAGTAAGGTGGTGACTTTTTTCTATTTTTTTGCTGTTATTCCACCAGGGTTGCTGACTATGCTTTTCCTGGGCTTCAGGTGTGTTTTATTCGGAAGGAAAAGCTCTTTCCAACACCGATAGCAGAAAGCCAGGGCAGAAGCGGCTGGGCCCTGGGCCCCTCTGCCTGGGCATCGCTCAGTCGATGAACCTCTGGCAGGCCTTCTTCCAGCGGCAGGAGGTGCACCACATGTCCCGATTCTCCATCCCATACACCTTCCGGCACTTTTTACCCTCTCCCCTAGGCTTCCTGTAAGACAGACAAAGAAGATTCGTTCAGTGGGAAAAATTGGAAGGGTATTCTATGGAGAACCCAAAATCTCTTGATAAAGAGAGAGAGAAAAAAAGGAAATATAGTAGAAGGTCTTTGGAGGTTCACGCTTTAATATGTGCTGGATATTTTCATGACCACTAAGCTGTTACAATTTGCTACTACAGCCCTGAAGCTTCTATTTGTCCATTTGTGGATGTGTCCATTTGGCCATCTTCACAAAAGTAAATAAGTAAACATAAGAAATGGCAGTAGGGGACACCACTACTCTTCCAAGTTTTTAAATACAGTAGAACCTTTGTAAGTTGGCCATAGTGGTAACAAACTGCTCAAAATGTGGAGGTGGTCAACATAAGGAACCAGGCCTGATATGTACATGTGGTGCACCTCCAGCCTATGAAATTTAGGTCCTCATAGGGAGGTGGTCAACTGTGGAGGTTCTAATGTATGTTTCTACTGTATGTACTTTCAAGGGCACCCTTCTCAAATTTCTAGTACAATAGTCCCCTTTGTCCATAAGGGGGAGGTTCCAAGGTCTCCAGTGGATGCTAAAAACCTTGGATAAGTATAGAACCATATATATATGCGTGTGTGTGTATGTACACACATGTATACTATACACAATTTTTTTCCTTCTCAATTTCATGGATAAGAGATTCATTTTTACTATAGATCCTAGCAACTTCGGCATACAATTTTTTTTCCCAATATATTGAGTCAAGAACTTTCATCTTTTCATTTAAATGAAGCAGTTTACAACTCCTCTTTGGTTGAAGGCATGGCTCATCTTTAGGCCATGCTAAAGTATGGCCATACTAAAGTACATCTTTAGTATGCATTGCTAACATTACTATTCTTGCTCTTTTTTTCTTTTTTTTTTTTGAGACAGAGCCTCAAGCTGTCCCCCTGGGTAGAGTGCTGTGGCATCACAGCTCACAGCAACCTCCAACTCCTGGGCTCAAGTGAGTCTCCTGCCTCAGCCTCCCACATAGCTGGGACCACAGGGCC
>CAUYQV010055950.1:0-28522 GCA_963574575.1 Galagoides demidoff
AAAAAGAAATAAAAACAAAAGGCTAAGTTGGCACATAACAACGTGAGCCGGGGTTGGGGTGGGGACTGATGTGACAGGAGCCACCTGCCTTCCTACTGATTTGTTCATTCTCATGACTTTTGACTGCACTTCTGTAGGTAAGGATCAAACCCAAGCCCAGGTGGTGCTCAGACTGATGAAGTATGGTCTGTTCTCTCTCCCTCTGTCCCTCCACCCTACCTCCTACCTCAGCACTGTTGGACCCTAAAACAGGGTCCAGCCACGATAGTCGCCCCCAAGGAACAGTTACCAGACTCGGGTCCATGCAAAAGCAAGAGGCCAGTTTATTGCTGACGCGTCAGGGTCCCTCAGCCGCTTGGGAAGAAGGACCCAAAGCTGCTGTTACAGTCTTGCTTTTAAGTTTAAAAACCACAAGCACAAGGGGGAGTAAGGGGGGGAGGGCGAGCTGGTGAGGTTTGGTAGATGTGCAGAGAAGAAGGATGTGGGTATAGGTGTTGGTACTGAGTCTGTTTTGCAAAGTCCTCACCTCGCTAGGGAGCCGGAAAGTCCCTGGTATGAAGCCAGCTTCGGGGCAGAGGAAGGGGGGTTCTGACAAGGTGAGAGAAGGGGAGCAAGGGGGAATTGACAGGGGTTCTTCAGCCCTTTCTCATTTCCCCCCCATCTGCCCAGCACCTCAGTCCAGTACCTGGCAGACAGAGGATGCTCATGGATGACTCCTCACTTGAATCCTAAAAGACAGAGGCTGTGCTGCACCTGCCGTAACAGGGCCCGAGGATTGTGAATCTGAAAATTGGGGATGTTTAACAAGAAACACGTTCTTCTCTCTACCTCCTATATTAAGTTGAAACCTGTTGTGTTGTTCTATTTAAAAACAAAACAAAATGCAATCTGAAATTGTAGTTAAGGGAATTTCAGGGTGCCCTTATAGACAATAGAGCTCAGAAGAAAACGACCTGAATAACAAAATGACTAGGTCCTTTATAGTAACAGAAAAGGTTTACAGCAAACTATTGATGTGGGTTTGCCAGCCTTAGTTTCAAATGTTTGCCCTGGGCCTCTCTGCCCTGGTTGCCGATATTCCCTCACTGCCCTCCTACTGATATTCCCATTTTTTAAGTAACTGTCACCCAGTTTTGATTTATACTTACGATTTTAATATTCCCAGAAAGTTCTAGAACAAAGCCTTTATGAATACAGGTCCTGTAATCTCTGACTGGCAAATAGATGGAATGAATTTCTGATAGGGATGGAAGTCAAGGACTAAAATGATGCTTTTCATCTGAAATGACAGAAAACTATCCAAAAAACCCCTCTCTTGCCTTAATCATATGATACCGAATATACTGATATTTGAACTAATTTTCTGCTCTTTGATTATATGATCTTAAATGGAAAATAATGAAAAAAAAATTTATGTACTAAATTGACCACTATCTCTCCAACTGTTCTGGAGCTATATTCTTGGGATTACACATGTTTTCTATGAGAGTCTTAAAAGTTAGGGCTTTTGTTTTGATGATCATCTGCAAATTCATCTAAGCATCTTCTGGACCTTCCTGAATCCAAACACTGGGCTTACATTGATGTGGAATGACCCAACTTCCCAGTCTGTGGAGGAAGACCCAACAGCTGGGCCAGTGGCATCACCCTCACACCGGGGAATGGGGCCTGCTTAGCCCCAGGAACCTACTCCCTAGCAGTCAGCACCACACGAACATTCCCAGAGGTGGTTCCGTTTCAGCAAAAGCACACAGATTTGTCACATTAAAGTAATGCTATTAATTGGATTTTATTGGTTTTGTAGTTTTATTTGCATTTAACTTGAAAATTTGTTTTAGTTTGATAGTTGCTTAAAAGAACAATAAGCATAAGGGATTTCATTTTATGTTTATACATATTTTAATAACATTATAATTCTTTAATGTAATGCAACATTGTGTCTTGGTTTTTTCCCTCCTCTTAATTCTTTGCAAGCAAACCAGATAATCAGTTCATGTTGAAAAATGCTGTAAGGAGTACCACTTGGGGTGCTGGATTTGGGGGAAGAGTTTCTCAGTGACCTAAGAGCCTCTTACATGACACATTGCATGCCATAGGCACTCAATGAATGCTTAATGATCTGAGCAGAGCCCTCATTCTGCCATGAGTTTGCGGTGAGCTTCTTACTAGCTTATTTGACCAAGGAGGTGTTTGGTTTTAAGGATCTCTTTCTCTCTTTCCATCTCTAAAATTTGAGTCTACCAAACCCCCGAACCCACGGCTTTCTGGCATTTGTTTACTTTTCTGCCTCACTGTGTCACCTAGCTTGACCCATAAAATTGGATTTTTTCAACTTCTTAGGCGTCAGCAACAACAATACCATGTTCGAGTTCATTCAGTCAATCAGTTTTCTTGAAACATGAACTCACCTTTCTTGTTGGACGTTGCGAAAGTTTTTTTTTTTTTTTCCTTGAAAGAAAAGAAATAAAAGGAAAGCACTTAACCCAGACCTTTGGACATATAGAGGTAATATATCCCTGTGGAAAGGACTTTAATATCTTTGACAAAGGCTGCTGGCTAGAAGGCTGGAGAATGGAAGCTGATGTTCCCGTCCCTGTCTCTGATCCTGAGGCCTTTAGTCTTTTTAATTGGCCTGAAATCTCCCCCCAGTCTGACAGACCTGGGGGCTGACTGCAGCCTTGCTGCCCTTTCACTGCAGCTCTGGGAGTGGCAGCCACCCACTAAGCAACACAAGCCATAGGACCCCAGGATGGTCCTTGTGCTTAATGAATGGGTGAGCTCATTTGAGCGACCTTGATGGAGTCCAGATTATTAGCTTCCCTAGTTTCTCTGGGTGGGACGTGCATGCCTGGAGAAAGAGCAAATTGAAGGGAAAGCACTTTTCCAAGGGAGTAGAGATTGCCAGTCTCTGAAATGGTCAACTAGCCCCAGCCAGAGACCTAAATCAGCCTCAGACATTCCCAAAGAAATGGCCCATTTAAGAAAATTCTTCTCTAATGTGTGATTAATTCAGGCTACTGTGTACCTGGTGGCAGATTGGAAAGGGGGACTGTAATCCTATAATAACTTTTTGGTTGATGGGCTGTAGGTGAACTCAGGTTTGATTTGAAGCAGAAAAAAAAAAAAAAAACAACCATGCCATGAAGAAAAATGTTTATGGTTGTCATTTCGCTTAAAGAGCCCTGGGGCTCCCATCTGTATTATAAAATATAGTCTTAGAACAAAAATAGTAAGCTGTGCTTCTGTAAATTAAAATCTGGTTTCTCCTTAGGCTTATGATTTGAAGTCAAGTTTTTGACTGAAGTGAGATAATTAAAAGGAAAACAGAAGCAGGAGGATGACAGATGTGACCCGCAGCCTTGGCCTATAGACAAGCTCTGGCCATCTTTCTTCTGCTGGCGTTCCTGTAGATTTATCATCAGGACAGCAAACGCATTCAAGGGGAGGGGCAGAAAGAGAAGTTACCTATAAGCCTGTGACAGCGTCTGTCACAGAGGAGCAAACAAATATTCTTATAGGGACATTCCATTTAAAGAATTGCTTTTTATTGTCCTTGAGTTGGCTTATGTTCATTTAATAAGCAACACTCAAAGACAGCTCTGCTCTTGTGGCACTTCCAATAGGAAGTGATATTCTCGGCGCCTGGGGCACCAGGGGCTGAGATAGTAATTACATCATCGGCTCCTGTGAGAAGGGGGGCGTCTGAGCAGGGTGGTGTGGGTGGGGAAGGCATTTAGTGATGGAAGACTCACAGCTCTAATTAACTACTGCTTACTCAATGATCTCTAACGGTATAAATTGTACTGATGCTACGGAGCCTGAAGTCATGAAGAAGATGAATGATGCCGTAATAAGGGGAAAGACTCTAAAACATTTCTTTTTATACATTGAAAAATGAAGAGGCAGTGATGGTTTAAGAACAGATGCAAATATTTGAGAGCATCAGCTTGCAGAAACAATAGACCGTCAAATAACAGTTCGAGTTGATTATTCCATTCAGCTCTGCGCTTGCCTACCAGGGATTAATTTTGTTACTTTTTTTTCCCTCCTCCCCATCCTGAAGAAAAAGAAAAAATTAGCCAGAGGCACGTGTGAAATTGACGCTTGCTAATTTGCTCACCTCATTCTTCTGAGCTGAGGCAGGATGGAAGGAGGATCCCTGTGTCTGTCCACCTTGGGTGTCTGGACCATCTTCCAACAGAAAAAGTGCACCGCATTGTCTGGGGCTCTTCCGTGTGTGAATAAATCTTTTGTATTTCACACTTATCAGTAACGTAGGTTTAATTTCATGCAAGACTTGTTGTTTCTAAATGGTTTTAAATAGTTTCTTTGGGCTAAATTCTGAGCTCCTTTGCACCTTCAACCTAATGAACGCAAAACTGGGGTGGGGGAGCCTCTGCTCTGGAGCTCTCTGTGTATGTGAGAGCAGAGGCTTGAGTCTTCAGTGCTGTTCCTGGTTTCCAAACTGCCAGAAACAATATCCACTTTCTACACCCTCACCCTGTTCCCTCCTCTTCCTCCTCCTCCTGATGTGCTCCTGGGTCAGATAGAACTGAACTAGATAAAAATCAAGCAAAACTAAGCAATCAGATCTTTCAGCCCCCTGCACCCTGGAGGAAGGACTAGTGTGTAATTCGTCCTTTAAAAGTGGCAAACCCAGTCTGGAATAGTCAGCTCGCTACTGACTAATGTGTCAAGATTTCCCCCCGCCTAGCTCTTCACTAGAAAGCCCATTGCAGGGCTCGTCTCTGGCCAGAAAGTGCTTTCCAAACTCCTTCCCTGGTAGGTAGAGTTGGAGAGTGGCTTGTTGATGAGCCACCCTCAGATCCCGGGGGTTTTGTACAATAATAGTTTACTTCTTGCCCACTCTTCATTTGGGTTTGTGAAAGGCAGGTCTCTGCACGCTGGGGTCAGGGCTGCAGGCTTCCTCTCTTGTGAGGCTGTGGCTCCATGGTTTTCTACGTCTGATGCTCCCCAGTTAACTCATGGCTGGTGAAGAAAATGAGAGGATGGAGGTTGCATGGGCAAGTTGACAGGCAAGTCCTGGAAGTACTGTATATAATTTCTGCCAAACTTCCATGGGTTGGACTTGGTTGGGGAACTTAACTAACTTCAAGGGAGACTGGGGGCCTAGCCGTGCTCCCAGGAAGGACACAAGTTAAAGTAAACACACAACATTCTCTCTGCCATAGTTAATAAAGGTTGGCGTCTGTTTTATTCATCCCAGTAAGGTAGATTAGGTAACTATGAAGCCATAGTGGAAACATTCCCACTGCCTCTCTTTTTTTTTTTTTTTTTTTGAGACAGAGTCTCACTACGTCACCCTTGGTAGAGTGCTGTGGCATCACAGCTCACAGTAACCTTAAACTTTTGGGCTTAAGCGATTCTCTTGCCTCAGCCTCCCAAGTAGCTGAGACTACAGGCACCCACCACAATGCCTGGCTATTTTTTTTTTTTTTGTAGTTGTCATTGTTGTAGGCCTGGGCTGGGTTCCAACCTGCCAGCTCCACTGTGTGCGGCTGGCGCCCTAGCTGCTGAGCTACAGGCACTGAGCCCCCCTTGCCTCTTGTCTGATCAACATAGCAAGTGTTTTGGTTCTTCCAAAATCAGTTTTTCTGTAGTTCACATTTGTCTCATATAATCACCTTGCATTTAGGGGCTTTCCAAGAAATAATCTTTCAAAATTCACGTTGGTGTCTGGTATAGGGAAATACAGAAGGCTTTGTTCACTTTCTCCAACACCATCTCCTTTTTATAAAGATTTGTGAGAGAAATGGAAGAAACGTAAGCTTCTCAGGAGACGCTGTATTTTCAGCTCTCAAATCAGTTTTTCCTCTCTGTGCTGCTGCCATTTTGATGTTCAGAGTCAAGATGCCACCTCAGCCCACCTGTGGCATCTGAGAATGTGCTTTTCTATGAAAGGGCTGCACTTCTTGCTCTATCTCAGCCCCCTGCTCTTATGCATACCCTCCACCCGGGTTTTCTCATCTGTTCATTTTTATCCTGAACATCTTGAACATTTTGCGTGTATGAACACTTCTGCAAACCTTCACAGATCTTTTAAGGGGTTGAAAGAGGATAAAAATACATAAAACCAAAGCACAAAAACATACCATTTGGAAATAATCTGAGTCTTAAACGTCTCTTCTTGACCTCTCTGTTTAAATTGAGCCCTGGAGCGGATCACAGTTTGCAACCAGCCGCTGAGAAGAATGAGCAGAAATAGAAATCTCAGGTTGACTTGAGATATGGTGGAAAAAAGAGTCGAAACTAGGGTACCCCCCCCAACACTTTTGTTAACATGAAGGAATTGTTTCTTATTAGTTAATTAAAGTTTTGTTCCATTTCTCATCTGTAAAACATTTTGAAATAGTAGCATCTATATGCTGACTTGGCTATTTTGCCTTCAGCTAATTCCTTAATCTTCAACACGTTCCCCAACTAAAGTATTCGTGAGTCTCACTAAGGCCTCCTTAGTCATTGCAGTCGTGATGTTTCCCTCTAAATGCACAGTTTTTGAAGCTCTCTTCTTCTTTGCTCTATCCAGGTTTTCCTCCACTATCTTAGTTGCTAAAGGCATTTTAAGAGGCAGCTGGCTGTGATCGGAGGGAGGGATTTCACATGTCAGGGCAGAGTCGTGCATCCTGACTCACACCCTCTCAGCTCCTTCCCAATTTCAGGCTCTGGATTCTGGGAGTCTCTGCTTAATCCATTTTGGCCTGACTTTCTGTTTAGCCCACTCACTTATTTATTCATCTAGTAAACAAAATTCTGGTTGGCAGGCCTGGGCTGGGTTGGAGCCTCCCAGCTCCAGTGTGTGTGGAGAGTATATACTTGGAAAGTTTATACTAGAAACTCCGGGGCATTGCAGAGTGTTTAAAACCTTATAAAATATGAATAAGTGAAGTGTCATTGGAGCATGGTGACTCCATGAAAAAGGGCTCTGGTCTTGGGTTCTGGTCCTGCGTCCTCCAGTAATGGCTTGTGTGATTTAGGGAAGTCATGTAGTTTATTCCCTCAACAAATAGTTATTAAATGTCTGCTGTGGGACAGGTATTCTGTGAGGCCTAGAAAGAAAGAGACCCAGTGCTTGCCATCAAAGGACTAACATTCTATCAGAAAAGACATTGAACATGAACAGAAATGGCAGTTAACTGAACAAATAAAAAAAAGAGTTTTTACAGTGTCCAGATATTACCCTGCAACAGACTTAGAAGCCTTTGTTCCAGGAACTTCCATGTATGTTATTTTACTTAATTTTCACAATTACTCCATGATGCACCATTATGCCCCAGCTCTGCCTTGAGATGACCCAAATTTAGGTACAGAGCAGTTTTAAATAATATTAATAATTTTGTTTCAAAAGGTGAACAGTGATTTTATTCATTTACTCAAAATGTATTGAAAAGCACGAGGAACATACGTTCATTCTCCTGAAGCAAAATATCAAACTTTACATGTTCTTTGGTTAGTTTTATAACAGCAACAATCCTGAAATGGAATTTTAAGGTACCAACATCAAATGATGTAAGAGGGGGTTTGAAAGAAGACAACAGGGAAGTAATAAAGCTTGTTAGACAGGAGACTCTTTCAAAGCTTTCTGCAGAAAAGTAGGAGGTATCCTGGGTGCAAAGGAGGGAAGAGCCAGCTGGTGGAGGCCTCTAAAGATCTTTCCCTTGGTTCAGAAGAAGCCAGGAATCTAGTGAAGGCGTTCTAACCTCTTCCATAGTACGACCACTCAAATTACATCAGCTGTGACCATGACCTCCAACAACATATATGAGTGCTTGCTACCTTGCAGATATTGTTCTAAACATCTTACACGTTTTAACTCATATAATGTCCCCAAACCTAAAGAGGTCAAAGTTATTATCATCTCTCCCATTTCATAGTTGGGGAAACAAGTGTCAGAGATGTGAAGTGTGAAGTGACTTGCTCAAGATAGCTAGTGCGTGGGCAGATCCAGGATTTAAATCCACCCAGTTGCCTCCCAGGCTTGGATTTTCAATAACTAACTATAAAGCTTTTGCTCCAACACTGGCCTCTGTGTTGGTCTGTGATTACAAACCATACACACACTGACCACCATCTCGACTGTCCGGAACGAAGGTAATCCTGGCATTTGGTGGCAGTAATGTCTCTGGCATCTTTTCCTTCTATTGTAAGCTTCTAGAAAACAGAGTCTGCGCCTTAATCTATAGCACTGGGGGAGTATTTATAATGCTTGATAATTATCACAATCAGGAAAAAGTGCCCGGACAACAGCCTTTCTTCTTACTAACCACTCTTGCACATGTTCTTAGAACAGAATTTAAACTTTTTTTTTTTTTTTGAGACAGAGTCTCAGTCACCCTCAGTGGAGTCCTGAGGCATCTTAACTCACTGCAACCTCCAACTCTTGGGTTCAAGCAATGTTCTTGCCTCACCCTCCCTAGTAGCTGGGACTATACGCGCCCGCCACAAAGCCTGGCTATTTTTTAGAGATGGGGGTCTCACTCTGGCTCAGGCTGGTCTTGAACTGGTGAGCTCAGGCAATCCACCTGCCTCGTGCTGGGATTACAGGTGTGAGCCATCATGCCCAGCCCCAGAATTTAAACTTGAGGAGGAGAGATAATTTGCAGAAAGTTCCCAGGATATCAGAGACTTGGTATTTATGCCTTCCATAAAATCAGATCACAACTCCAAAATCTGAGCCTGGAGATTTCAGTTTCAGATATGTTCAAGGACTTTCCGTGGGAGCCCAGGCCTCTTTAGACCTGGGCATGCTCTTGCTTACTGCTGTGGCAGAAGATGGGCCATCCTACTAGAATGTTCTCTGGTTCCAAAAGTCCACCATTTCAAAACCAAGGACTTAGAATAATCAATGTGGAATAGGAGGCTTCTGAAAGCAGACATGATTCCTTGTAGACAGTAGAGGCTATCTTATCTGGGTGCTGGGGATCATTTCTGTGGTATATGCACTGCCCTCTCTAGTCCTCTGAAACCAGTCCCTTCTCCCTAGTTCTCGAACATCATGCAAACTGCTAAAGCTTAAAACCAGAGATACAGAATAGGTCTTGTTTTTAAATAGTCCACAGACCATGAATGTCCATGTCTTTTCTACACAAAATTTGAAGGAATTCACTACTGAAAGTACATCTCATTGTTTGAGTGGCAGAGTGGCTCAAGGTAGTCACTGAAATAATCAAACAATTAATCATAGAGTGTTAGTTAGAAAAAGAAAATATTTATTAACAACCTGTACAGCAAACTGGGCCTTGTCCTAGTGACTGTAGACACAGTGGAAAGTGCAGCCTCTTGGTTTTAAACACAACTTTGAGGAGTATTGGCTGTTTTTTTGGAAATCTCCTAGGATCTTAATGAACTCTATTCTCAAAACAGCCCACCTGCAAGATTTTAAAAATAACCCATTTGTAGAGTTTTAATAACAACCCATCTGTAGCATCTTAATTACTCATTCCCACAATAGCCCAGGTCAGCCTGACCTAGAACAGTCTAACATAGCCTCCCTGCATCTATCATCTTCCCCGCTCATAGATATCTGAGCCTAACACCATGAAATGGTGAAATTATAGGTAGAGAGAGATTTGGAAAACTAAAACTAACAGAAAGGAGACTAGAGATATGTCAAAAGTAAGGGTCTTTAGAATGTCATCAACATTGCTTTGCTTCACAGATTCTACAGAGCATGATTTTAAGGAATAAGCAATACGATCCCCTCAATAATCAAAATTGTGTGCAAGACCTCAATATTGAGAATCTTTTCTTTCCCCATGTAGCTCCAGTCTTTATAGCAATGGTTTTCAACCTTTTTCTTTTTTCCTTTTTTTAATTGTTTGGGAATCATTGAGGGTACAAAGAATGAGGTTACACTGATTGCGTATGTTAGGTTAAGTCCTTCTTATAATTGTGTCCCACCCTCAAGACCTTTTTTTATCTCATGTCATACTTGAACCTATACTTAAACTTCTGTGGCATATTTAAATTATGTTGATCAAAGAAAAAAGTAAAAAAAAAATATACTTACTGTGCTTTGAATGTCTTTCAAAAATAATTTAATAAATGATCTTTAAAAATTCTAAGATCCTCTCATGCCACACCAGTGTGCTATAGGGCACCAGTGGAAAATCATTGCTTTAGAGGGTGGGGAAGAGATGGATGGGGTTCTGGGATTCCCCACCCTCATTAACCAGAAAAGTATTGCCATCACCTGCTTTCGGTATGGAAGTTCTTATATGAAGACTGAGTTCTGTGGCTGAAAAATCTTTAAAAACCACTGCTGCCAAATAGTGGCACCCATGACTTTTTAGAATTGTGCATCCTGTTAGTAAAAAAAAGTTTCTCTGCATATCTTTACATAAGTATATTTCCTTGCTATATACATGTAGCACTTTGTTAATATATTATATGCATATAATATATCATATTATATTTTGATCGTGTAATAATCAAATGATCATGTATATCATACATGTATACATCATGTAAAATCAATGATCATATATATCATATATATTTGATCATGTAATAATCAAAATATTTAAATTAAATAAACTAATTAAAAATGAAGATTACCCAGACCCCAGTGGATCATCTTGCATACCCCCACAGGGCTTGCCCTCCAGTTTGGAGGCCATTCCTAGTGTTCTATTTATAGTAGGCTGCCTACTACAATAGGAAACTCAAAAATGTTGGTCTTTAACTTGTGTATGTTCCTGTACAGTTCCACCTGGTGCAGAGATCTGCTTCATGGTTCAGGGACTTAGGGTTCTTCTTTTGCTTGGCTCTGTTATTTTCCACAAGCTTATCCTCCTCCACATTCACCCGGGGGATGGGAAAAAAACGGGTATGGTGAATCTGGGGATAGAATTTTATGTACCAGACCTGGAAATAGCATATATCACTTTCTTCTCTCTTTCATTAGCTAGAACTCAGCCACATGGCCCTAGCTGGGAAAAGCTGCAAGCCCAGAAGTTGAGAAAAATAGGGCTTGGTGAATATATAGCATTGTTTCTGCCACGGGAAGGAAAGCTGTGTTGAGGGAGTGACTCTCCTCTGCCCAGCATCCCTGGACCTGAAGTTTCACCTTCAGTTTGTTAAATGAGGCATTTAAAGAGACAAATACGTGACCGTTTTCAGTTAGGGATCATGTTCCGATGCTCACAACAACAAAAATGCAGGTAGAGTGACTAACTCTACATGGTTCCATTTTTCTCGTGTCATAAGGAGGTGGGAGGTGGGCAGTCTGGAGCTGTCAGTGCTGCTCCGTGCGTCAAGCACCCGAGCTCCTGGTAGCTCCCTTTTCAGTGTTCTTATCTCTGGCTTTTACCTTCATTGTCCTCAGATGGCTGTTCTTTGTCCGGATTATCTTGTTTTCTTTCAAACAAGAGGAAGTATGAAGAGGAAAAGCCTCAATGTAAATGTCATTTGAATCCATCCAGCATAACAAGTGGCTCTTAAGCTCCTTCTGGTAGCCTTCAATGTTCTCAGCCATAGCTGTGTCCCAGGACTAATATCCCAAGCCATTGGTGCGAGGGGGTCTGATTGTTTTAAGTGAGTCTGATTGTTTTAAGCTGAGCATATTGCCAGTCTGGAAAAAATGAGGGGTTCTATTACTTAGAACAAAGGGGGAAATACTCTCTGCAGCCATTTGATAATTCGAAAATCTCAGCCTCTGCATAATTCCAGCCTGGTGAAAGGAGGTTGGAATGCATGCTTTTGTCTGGCTCAAGTTGATTGTTGGGCTGTCTTACAACTGGTATGATAAGTTATTCTTTTTCTTTTTTGAGGTTGAAATTCTTTAAATGTGTATTTCCTCTTTGTTAACTATTGTAGAAGCTTTTGAGACACATTTTCTAAGTAAACATTGGTGCTAGCATTTAAAGCTGAGTCTTGTATTGGTTACCAAATGCTGCTAGAACAACTGATGTTTGACAGAGAGCAGAAGGGACACACTGGCTCTCCATAGGCTGGATTCTCTAATGTTAAACCTGGCAATGATCTGGTTTTTCAGGAAGAATGTACTTGGCATGAGCTTATTCTCCACAAATATGTAGTCTTGTTATTCATTTAGATTATATCTTACTTCAGGCTGCTATAACTAAGTACCACAGACTGGGAGGCTTACAAACAACTGAAATTTATTTCTCCCAGTTTTGGAGGCTGGAAATCTGAGATCATGGTGCCACCCTGGTTGGGTTCTGGAGAGGGTTCTTTTCTGGGTTGCAGATTGGGGACTTTTTGACTTTGTACTGTGTCCTCGTATTGTGGATGGAAGGATCGAGAATGCTTTGGATTCCATTTACAAGGGCACTAATCCCTTTCATGGGGGCTCAACCCTTCTGACCTAATTGCCTTCTAAAGTTCCCACCTCATACTACCATCACATTGGAGGCTAGTATTACAACATATGAATTTGAACCAACATTAAGTTTATAGCAAATTACATGCAGGGCTAAGAATAAAATGAAGAAATTTTTGCAACACTCAACACCGCTACTTGGAGACACTGTTTGATATATGACTTTTGTGGCAAGTGAATCTCTTTCCAAGAACTGAGAATATGACTTGTACATATCTATAAGAGATAGATGAACCTCCTTCCATTTTTTTCCTTTGCCTTGGATGCTAGGAAACTCAGACTCAATTTAGTGCTCCTGTGATTAATATTTCATTTCAGAGTTCTGATACAATTATTTCCTTCTTTTCTCAAAAAGTTTTTTTTCTTCACTTTTAACTGTCTTCTGTTGTACACGATTTTCATCATAAGCTGCCTTTTGAAATATAGATGGAACAGAAATGATAAGGGAATCAAGGAAAAATAAAGGAGAAAATCCAGATTGTTTATTAATGTCTTATTCTACCAAAGCCATTTCCTTTGGGAGGGAGTAATTTAGGTTGTCAGATTTGTCTTAAAGTCTTTGGGTGGCAGGATGGCACTTTCACTTTGGAAGTAAATAAATAAGCTACATTCTTCAATCTGTTCATCTTTCTGCATTTCAACTAGAGTTTAAATCTTTAGAGGGGTTGGCATGAATGGGTAATTACTACCAAGACGAATGGTGATGATGTTTATTATGATGATGTTTTTTCTTTTATTTGAACATTCAGAGGGAAGCAGCATTTCTTTCAGTAAGTCACTGAATTTGAAGAGGTAGGGGCACTAGGTTTCCTCCTTCTTCCCAAATAGCATATTTTCAATGTGACAGGCAGTAAATAAGTTATGCTCAAGGTAACACAACGATGGTGTTAATAGGGAATGTAACTGAAATAAAATAAGCATCAGGTTGAACAGCTTTGTGTTTCAGTAAAAGTTTTCTTCTGCTCAATGGCTGCACATTTCACTTGATATCCAAAATATCAATGACCCACATCTTTGTTCAAATGGGCCACCTAATGTCAGTCCTGCCCTCAGCCCCGGATGGTGGGGTCTATTCTCCATCCCTTGTTCTAGTGAGCCCTGCTATAGTCATGCCCTCCACCCCCTTAGGAGAGAGCTCACGTTGCCCACATGACCATTTATAGACATCACTACAGATGTTCAGGACCCTGGACACTCCCTGCCCAGCTGGCTTCTAGGATCTGTGTAGGGTGACCAAGGCATAGTTGCTTTTTCTAAGAGTGGTGATGGTGGATGGTTTGCAACTTGATTGGATGGGCTGGGATGTCCATAGTCTTCCCATGCGGCAGAAGATGGGTCTGGAGTGGGAACAGAAGGGACAGAAAAACCAAGGACAGAGACTAGGAGCTAGAAGCAGGCTCACTCTCCCTGTAACTCCACATTCAAGCACCAAGCTCCAGTGAGTCTTAGAATTCTACAACTCAACCTTCTAGCCTCAAGTTCTTATAGGACCTATAAGGGCAACCTGGCAGAAGTGAGAAGCTGGGGCCTCCCTGAAGGTAGGGGTTACCTGTTTTTGATTGATTGGGTGAGGAAAAGCTTCAAAACGTACAGATTTAGGCAGTACCCCTAGGTACTGGGTCTTGGAAATACTAGGGACAGGCCTGCTTAGATGTTTTTCTTCCTGGGTTCTACTATATAAAGTCCAGACTCCCTCACTGATTTTCAGGATTCTTCACCACCCTACCCCAAACCTCTTTTTACACTCTCACACCATCCTTTCATGTACCCTGTGTTTCATACCTGTCTTGTTTCAGTGTCCCACTTTCCCCCTGCCATCTAATTCCCCAAGAGAGAAAAGTGGAGCCATCCTTGACAGCTCCAGCTCCCTCTCTTCTTGCTCCCACTCTGCTGCTGGGGGCTGTGCAGTCCCTCCATTTCTCATGTCTTCTCACCACCTGTCTGGCACAGGTTCCCAGCATCTTCATGTGGGTTGCTGTAGCGGCGTTTGGTCTTCCACATCTGCTCTGACCTCATCCAGTGCCCATTCCCTTGGTGGCCAGAGTAATCTCATTAAAGTTGATATTTAATCAGGCCCCTCCTGGTTTGGTTGCAATGGCTACTTTGAAATAAATAAGAAACTACGGGCTCCCCATGGTCTGGCCTTTCCCCCTCTGCAGCCTCCCCCGCAGCACTCTCCTTCCCCCTCTAAGCCCTGTCACACTGCCCTTCTCAAAGTTGTCTCCATGGCCATGTGTCCCCCAGGGCCACATCCTTCTGCCATCAGCCCGACTGTCACATCTTCAGAGAAGAAATCAGCAGGTTTCCCTGAAACATGTCCCTATAGCACCCTGTGATTTTCATTGCTGAACTTCTCACTGTTTGGACGAATATGCTCATTCGTGTGATTACTCCTTTGCTATCTCTCTCCTGCTAGCCTGGACTACGCTCTACCAGGTCAGGGCTGTATTGATTTTTGCTCACCATTAAAACACCATTTAGCTCTGTGCCTGGCACAGAGCAGATGCTCAAAACATATTTGTGGAATGGGTGAGTTGATCAATGTACAAATGACTATCTCCATGTGCTTTTTCACAGAGAAGATAGTACAAAAGGAACATGGCAGTGAGTTGCTAATACTCTCCGTGTATTCTGTGCCGGGCACCATGCTAAGTGCTTAACACTGATTAACTGAATAAGCCCAACACACCCGTGAATACACCCTATTCTCATCGTCCTCAACTTTACAAATGAGGAAACGAAGACACAAAAGACCCCCACTCCTTTAGTGTGGGATGCACAGTGCATCTTTCCAAATATTACAGTCTGGATGGGGGGGAAAGAGGAACCGTATGGTGGAGAAGGCTGTCAACACTACCTTAGCCAGGTGATCCAAGTCCACATGGGCCGTGATCAGGCAGACTGATGGCGTGTGCCCTGGATCTGATGTGATGAAAACGGTGTTTTACCTCTGCTTCGGTCTTCCTCCCCAAACCACTGCTGTAATCACGAGAAAAGCATCAGGAAATCTCACTGGAGAGACATTTGACAAACAACTGACCAGCGCTCCTCAAAACTGTAAAGGTCATCCAACACAAAGAAAGTCTGAGAAATTACCGTAAACAAGAGGAGCCTGAGCAGACACGAGGACATACTATCGTGTGTTGTGCCAGACAGGATCCGAGAACAGAAAAGGGCGGAGGTAAAAGCTAAGGAAATCTGAAGAAAGTATGGACTTTGGTTAATAAGAACATATTAATACTAGTTTATTAACTGTAAGTGAACTAAGTTGCTATTAAGAGGGGAAGCTGGATGCGGGGTGTACTATCTTTGCATTTTTTTCTGTAGCCCCAAAATTGTTTTAAAAACTGAAGTTTATTTTTTTTTTAAAGAAGGCAAGGTCACAGACCTGGATAATGAATATAACCAAGATTCAGTACCCTGTTATCTGACCACAGTTCTTGCTTTTAACCTCTGAAGTTTTCCTGTTGGCTGTCCTTAGGAACAGCCTTCCAAATTCCAAGATTCAAATTTGGCCAGTCAATCCACATCTGGACCCAATTCATAGAAGACTTGACCTCTGCAGGGGGCAGACCTGGGGTGCATCCGGTAGGGGCAAAGCCACAGGTAGGAGCAGCCTTCTAACTTGGCTGGAGCGGGGAGTAAGCAGTGACTAGTGGGGTGTGAGACTTTCTACCCTCAGACCTGGTTGGTCTGAGGCTACAAGGAGGCAACTTCCCCTATAACGCGTTCTGAGAGCAGGGATGGGCTCATTGCTGGCATCTGGATAGCATGTTTCTCAAACTCTTTCTGTCGAAACCCCACGTATGAATTCTGATACTCCTATTACATATGAAGCCTTCTCAGATCCTCCCAGAGAGAGTGAATTCTGGCAGTGTACAGCCAGCAGTGGGGGAGTCTGGGCTTTAGAATAGATGGTAGTCATGCTGCCTCTGCCAGGTGGTCAATTTCTTAGAGCCTCAGTGCGCCCACGACTTCTTAGGATTGTTCTGAGGAATGACGGCAAAAGGCGAATATTCAAGCACCTGGGACAGCAAACAATAGATGCTAAGTAAGAGCTAGTTCTGCTTGTCTCCTTCCCGGTTTCCTGTCTACGGAGTCAGCACATTCTCACGCCATAGTGAGCACCAGCTTCAGTAGCTCCTTTTAGTTATAAACATGACTGTATCCCCACAAGACAACAAACCTCTTGAAGGAACAGACCATGTTTAATTCATCTTTGTATTTCCAGGGCCTGAAATAGAACAGGGTAGGTTCTGAATAAATCATCAATTTAACTGAACCGAATTAAACTGAATTGAAAAAGCTGGGTGTTTTTCCAATGATGCTGGGTGTTTTTCCAATGATTCCCTTCCTAGGGAATTTGACAGGATAAGAGCACACCTGATGACTTCTGAGAGCGCCCTAGGGTTTTTGTCAACCTAGGGAGAGGTGCATTCTAGAAACACACTGACATTTGTTTTCATCTGTTGATAAAGGACTTTGATCATCAGCTGTTGATATAATGATTCCATGTTAACATCAGCTCACCACTACTGCAATGCACCTGTCTTCAGCCTGGGCTGGTCCTACTTGAAGGGCAGAAAACTAAGCCAAGTCAAACACTGAGGATTAACACAAGTGGGTCAGCCAGTGGTTGTCCCCTAGCTGGACTCCTTGAGCAGATTTGCTTGGCCACTAGCCACACTGGACACGGGTGCTATCTTTGGCTTTGGTGTGGTGCAGATTGAAGGCACAGAGGTGAGACGAATGGACTCGTGTGATGCTGACGTGCTTCTGTTAATGTAGTAACAGGAGATTCTGTGAAGCGAACAGGCATATGCTGAATGTCTGTTGTTGGCAGAGCGTCACTGTAGCCAAGTAGATCTGATATTGTCCCAGCCAGGGTTCATCTTGAGCCCGTTATTTCCTTTATCCAGTGAGCAGACAAAATTTCCACGAGGCAGAAGGAGCTGGGGGGTTATAGCAAGGGCACAGGCTTTGGAATTCTAGTTTCACTGACAAGCTGTGGGATTTGGGGCCAGGTGCCTAATTTCTCTGCCTCCCAACGTATGCCTCTGTATATTGTCCTGCTTCTTACCTGCAGTGGGGTGTCCATGAAATGCTTTTGAAGGCTCCTAACCCAGCGCTTGGTATAAAACAAGAGCTCCAGAAACTGTGGTTCGTTTTGATCTTGATAGCACTTTTTCTTTCTGTTGGTATCAAGCCATCTGTTTGTGTTTCAAGACTTAACATCCTAGTTGTATGTTATTCTCAAGGTGAAGATCAATTTCACATGACTTATGTTTATTAAAACCCAGAAATGGAAAGGCTGATTGTTCTTGGGCATTAGTCTTTAGTCCTGTTAGCAGGGAAGAGGGTGGCGATTAGGGAATTTTATCAAATCTAGTATCAGTAATTACAAAATATGGCTTGAACTATTATTATCAAAACTGTAAACGAAAGTCATGTTACTGATAGTGTGCTTATTAACTCAGTGGGAATGACACTTAATTAAAACCAGTGGGGGGCTGCCTTTGGGTGTTTTGTACAATATATAACAAAGATTTTGCTGCGATGCAGAAGTGTAATAAATGCTTCTCATTTAATCTGGGAATTCTATAACTCCACAGTGCTTATTCATGTGCTAAGTGATTATCATTGATCTCTCATATGTTATTACTTCTGTCTATTTAAAAAGAGGCCTCGGTCACTTTTATTATGGTGTGTTTCAAAGGCTATAGAGAAAACTATCTGAAATCATCCCTTCCCCTGGTTACACTATCTTCATAAAATTGTAAAGCAACTGAGAATTTTTTTCATCTTATGAGGCTAAATAAACCACAGTCTAGTGAAATGGTTCTGTTTTATTATCAGGCAAAGTTAACGTTAAAATTCAGGGGACAATGAGCTGGGGTTACCAGAGAGTACATTCGTAAGAGAAATTTGAGAGACTGAATTTGAAGTACCTTCTAGGACTAAAAATTAGTAATAACTAAGATTAGAATTGGATGTGGAATGTATAAAAATCCAGACATTAAGAATTAATTTCAGACTGGCTATGTCAGTTCACCTCGTTCAGAAAAGAATATTCTCCATCTGATAATGGAAAAGAACTTAGAAGTCTATTTTTTTCCTCTCTTATTATCTGAGAACATACAAGCAAAGTTCACAAATATTTTTCTAGTGAAGTCTGTTGGAATTCCCTTCTCAAGTCTCCTAGGCTCTGCTGCAAATTCCACACTTTCGTAGTGTTGTCACACATGTCCTTGTTTCCAGGCTGACCTTGCCTCCCTGTCCTGATTTCCTGGACTTCAGCAGGAGTGGCCTGCCACTGCAGCCCTCTTTGTCTTCCTGTTCACAAACATTCCAGTCCATATTGCTAATGTGGCTGGATGGCCCTCCCCAAAGGTCTGCTCTGAACACATCACTCCCCTTCCCATCCCAAACCATAAATCGCCTTTCTTTGGTGGTTCACAGTCACAAACCAATGGGAGAGAGGGGTCAGGGACATGTGAGAACAAAGGGTCCCTGGCCCACCCCTCCATTGTTAAGAGCAAACTTCTTCCCCTACATGATACAGCGGGACTCAGCCTTTCCTATCTCTCCACCATTTTTACATACTCTCCCATGCTCTGTCTAAATGGGGGGTGGTTCCTTATTTCCTGAACACACGTGCCCTCTGCTTTCCTGCCTCTGTGCCATTACTCATCCTGTTTCTTCAGCCTAGAATACTGTCTCTTTCTTATCCCCTGTTTCCATCTGCTAAAATCCTATCGATCGCTAACAACCACGCCAACTCATCCCATGTTCAATAATAACACATTTTTTAACTTGAATGAAAAAGTATTACAACATTACCAATGATTTGCAAAATAGAGGAGAAAAAAAATCACAACAAATCTCCAGTTTGCAGATGAGGAAACAGAGGCCTTTAGAGATGGAGTCACTTCCCTGTGGTCACGTATTTTGTAACTAGTAGAAAGTTGGGATTATAACCAGTCTATACCAAAACTGCTGATTTCTGAGATAAGACACAATTCCTGGTTCTGTGTAAAAGCTTGAGAAGCCCAGGGGTAGTCCTGTAGAGCCAGCCATTTCCCCATAATTATTGTCCACAAATCCACTTGCACCTAAGAAGATACTTTGTTATTCATAATCCACTGTCTTGTGGGTAGTTGACTGGAGGGAGGGTTCTTTTTTTGCCCAGCACTATCATAGGCTGGGCGAGCATCTTTGGTGGCAGGAGCTGAAAGGCCAAGTTTCTCTGCGCAATAGAAGGAAAATCTCAGGGGAGGAGAGAAGAGCTGAAATGTGCTCCAGTGTATGGCATGGTGGCATCTAAAAGAAAAGTGTCTTAATAAAGAGAAATTTTGGTATATAATTTTTTTAATTGTTTCATTTTGAGATAATTATAGATTCATATACAGTTGTGAGAAATTACACAGGGAGGTCCCATATACACTTCACCCAGTTCCCCCAGTGGTTATGTCTTTGGTAAGTTTAGTTCAATAGCACAGCCAGGAAATTGACATTGATACCATCTATTGACTCAAGGGGTTGCCAGTTTTACATGTACCCATGTGTGTGCAGGTGTGCGTCATGCCCAGGTGTTTTCAGCTTTATGCAATTTTGTCACCAGTGTAGATTGGTGTGACCACCACAGGATTCCCAGTAATGCACTTTTATAGCCAAACCCCCCTTCCCACCCCCTCCCTGACCTCTGGGAACCTCTAATCTGTCCTCCTGAGCTCTATAATTTTATCATTTCAAGAGTGTTATATACATGAAATCATACAATAAACAGAAGCTTTTTATAGGACTTTCCCCATTATTTGCTGGCAAGTTTTGTGATGTAAGCACCCCATCTGTCTTGCCAATGTCATCATCCAGATACTGTCTGCTGCTTGCTGTTGCTTTTGCAACTTGGCCATGCAGAGACAATATGGGATGGAATGTAAGTTCCTGGAATTGACAGAAGTTTTAGGAAGAGCTTTAACTTTCAAAGACCACAGATTTGGTGGAACTGTCAACCTATAATGTTTAGATCTCCAAGAGTCTAAAGAGGCACAAGTGACATTGCATTAGGCCATATCTGACCCTGAGGGACTGGAGATTCCAGCCCATCCCGGCCACACCTCTTGCTGTGTGAGCTCAGCTTCCGCATCTGCAAAGTGGAGACAACAATGTTGTCAACCTCATGGGTTGAAGTGAGGATGAAATAATACACAGGGCACCTCATCTGGCTTATAGATCAGGAAACATTGTAGCTTCTTGGGTATGGATTTGTTTCACTCTTCTGTATAGAACATCTATGAGATGCCAGAAAGTGCCAGAGTCAGATAAAAAGGTGAGCAAGGGTAGATCAGTCTATAAGAAATGTCTACTTTCACTTTCGTGGGATATGTTTGAAGATAACAGCATGAAAAGAGCATCATCTAATCTGATTTACTTTTCTGCAGAAATGGAGGCTTTCCATTAGAATCATGTTCCTGGTTAAGTTCCTTTTTGTAAGTTACAATTATTTTCTACCAGCTAGCAATCCCTTCCATTTTGTTAAATAATAAACATTGTAAGCCTTACGGAGCTAGAGAAAAGGAAATGGTTTTGCACCCTACCTTTAAGATCAAGTCAATAGCTTTACCAGGTGGATCTTTTTTAAAGATCCATTTAAACAGCAACATGTAATTAGCTAGTTAATCCTTGCTTTTGTTTGTAAATTCTTAGGGAAAAAGAAAATTTACTCTAATGATGAAAGACACATGCTAACCTAATATAGATTATCATAATAAATACCTGTTAGTGCCTTTCTCATTTTTAAATTTTGAATATCACCAAATCATGCCTGTGCTTAATCTTTTCTATTTCAGTAACTTACTTCCAGGCAGTTTCCACCCTATGTTCCTGTTTCCTTCTGCTCTTAAATCAAAGCCATTAATTATCACCTACCTTTTAGAAGAAAAGTGTTCACTGTTTCTTTGATCCTTAGTTCCTTCATCTGTAAAATAGAAGTAAAATCAAACTTTCTTACCATCAGGGTTCTTCTAGGAAGAAGATAAGGTAGAATATGCAAAACAATCAGGAAACAGGAGAGGGCTTGTGAATGGGAGGTGCCATGACAGCAGGAGAGAGGAATGAGCATGTACTTGGAGGGAGAGGTCCGGAGTTCAAATCCCAGCTCAGGCACATTATGCCGGCTGTGTGACCTGGAACAAGTGGTTTCGCTAGTCGGAGACTCGGCTTCCTGATGTGTCCAACAGGAATGACATCACACAGAAATTCATCTCTCTCCTGAGGTGTGTTCTGGTTTCTCTCTCTCTCTCTCCCCCTCCCTCGCCAATCCCTTGTCTGTGTCCTCTATGCTCTGGGTGCCTGATCCCTGCAATGCGGAATGGGTTGTGCATGTCCCCTGGCCAAGTGGCTCTCCATAAGGTTGGCAGGTAGGAGGCAATGGCAGATCAGGTGACAGGAAAGGGAAGTCGGGGGACTTATTTGCTCTCTTCCCACTTTGGGGCCTAGCCTTGAACTCAGCTTTCAGGACAGCTTCTCCTCAGCCAGTGCAGTTCTCGCTGGGCCCCAGGGCCACCGTGTTTCTCTGGGGGTTGGTAACAGCTATGCACTTTTGCTCCCCTCTGGGTACCGCCCCATCCTTTATTATTTCCCTTAACCGTCTCTGCACTTCTGTGCTCCTTTCATTAGGATCTGCTCCATGGAACCAGCTGACTGATTATTTTTCCCCGTCGAGTTCCCAACTGGTGTAAGTGTGAGGGGATTGAATTTAAATATAAATGAACATTATTTAGCCTTGGATCTGGCGCACAGCAATAAACAGGGATTCTCAGGCTCTCATTTGTTGACGTGATTTTACTCAATTTTTTTGCAGAGTGTAACTTCTTTCTATACCTTACGTTCTACATCAAATCCACTCTTTCACACTAAGCACAAAAGATAGAGTGCACCAGATCCCCCACACTGAGGGGGTCCCCCACAAAGATTACTCTGCTGTGGTTCCCTTCCACTAGCTCCTCCAGTAGACCCAAGGACCCTAAACTACATTTACTACTAAACACCGAAGTTCATGTGCTAGTTAGCAGACCTTCTTCTGGAAGTTTTATAGCCTGTTTTTCATTTCAGGTAGTCTTGTCTGCTTTTAAAATTTAGGCTTAAAATCGGAAGTTACCTTGGGGCCACCTCCTTCAGCTTCTTTTCTATATAGAAGTCAGCCCTTTCGAGTTGTAGGTTAACTAAGAAATGTGATTGGGAGAAACCTTTTTTTCAAAACTCTCACCTTTCCCCCATGATATTTAAGCACGGATTACAATGTTGCCCTTTGAAGACCTTTCCTAGTTGGATTTCCCTTCTTCCCCTAGATGATTGCCTGAGCACAATTAGCTTACAGCATCTCCCTTGATAATCACAAGTGGTTTTTTTTAATTGCATCATATCCAGGAGGAGAAGGATCGTAGAATAACGAAGTTGCGTGACTAGAGACAGATAATGTGATTGCCAGCATTCACGGTCTCATTCAGATCCATTTCCTGTTTTTGGATACTTAGACTCCAGAGATTTTAGAGATGGAGGAAGCCTCACTGATCACCAATCAATTCTTCCTGCTTACAGACAAGGCAACTGAGTGAGGCTCAAAGTTAGGAAGTGATGTCCCGTCTAGTTTTTAGGGATAACAAATTCTGAAGCGTAATCTAAGTGTTGCTACTGACCTCCGGACCTTGAGTAGGGAAAGCCTACTCCAGACTTCCACAGACTCTTTTGAAAAGAAAAAATCTTAAGAACACTGATCCACACAATCCTAAGTTTAAAATCAAAAATGAAACCCGTATGTATGTGTGCATGTGTGTGTGTGGGTGTGTGTATGTGTTTGCTTTCTTTGTGTTTGTTTTAAACTCACATGCTCTGAGAACTATAATCTTGGTTTCAATTTTCCCTACATTCGTATAGATGCATTATTCTTTTTTTCCTCTAATAGCGTTACCTTTGACCTATGTGTGACATTTGCTTGTGTGAAAAATTATAAATTTAATAAGAAAAGAGAGGAAGCATATAAAAAACCAGGGCCCGTTCACTCATCAGGTGTTGCTGGCATGGAGCCCAGGGCACATGTGGTTCTCATGGGAAAACAGAACAGACTGAGACTTGGATGGGAAATCATTCACTTTCAAATTCTTAGAAAATCCTTCAAAAATGAAATTAATAAATATGGAATTGAATGGACATCTCCTAAGATAATACCCTGTCAGCTTCATTCATTGTTGAATTTAGTATTTATAAAAATTTCATTGTCTTAGAAAACATTTGGAGGTGGGATGTTCCTTCACAAATTCCCAAGTATGCATGATAATTGCCAAGAAATCATTGACATTCTAAATTAGATGAGCTTTTGAGCCAACTAATTTTCAAGGCAAAATTGTAAATAAAAAAAATTTCATTTTAATTTCCCTGCAGAGAAAATTATATTTAATGCGTGATGTGGGTACATATGATATTATTTATGTGATGTGGTCTGAGGCCTCCAAGAGAAAAACACCTAGGGTCTTTTAGGGGCTTAAACCTATCTGGTGGATGACAGGAGAGTTGGGAAACATTTTCTAGTTTGTTAGAATAAGGTGCTATGTGAGTGCCCCATGAGTGTTACATGAGTAACATTACAAGAGTGACATTAGTAGATGGGAGGCACAGGTGGCCACTGTTTGTGTTAATAGAGTATATTAGTTATCTATTGCTAGGTAACAAATTACCACACACCTAACAGCTTAAAACAACACATTTATTATCTCACAATTTTTATGAGTCAATAGTCAAGGCACTGCCTAAGTGGGTGCTCTGCTTAGGGTATCCTTGGCTACAGTCCAGGTGTCCACCAGACTGTGTTCTCTTCTGAAAGTTGGACCGGAGAAAAATGTGTTTCTGAACTCATTAGAGTTGTGGGAAAAGTTATTTTTCTTGTGGAGAGGACTGAGGGCCTTGTCTCTGCTAGCACACAGGTAGAAGATGTTCTTGGTTCTCAGAAGCTGCCTGCTGTTACTGGAGGCTGCCTGGAGCTCCAGGTGGCTGCCTGTGGATTCCAGACTGTGCCTGCCATTTCCAAAGGCTGCTATTTAGCCATTAAAAAACATGGAGACTTTACATCTTTTACATTTACCTGGATTGAGTTGAAATACGTTCTTCTTAGTAAAGTATCACAAGAATGGAAAAAATAATCCAATATACTCCACACTTATATGAAACCAATATTAGACAATTACATGATCATATAAACAAGAAAATAGAAATATAGTCTAGTACAGGGGTGGAGAGAGGTAGAACAGGAGGGGGAAGGGATGAATGATTGGCATAAGGAGGGAGGGCATGAGGTGGGATCTCACCTAATGCGCACATTGTGAAGGCGTATAATACACACCCTCGGGCTTAGGGGCTCTTTTACAACTAAAACCTTACCCTGGAAGTGAGATTAATGTAACCTAAAAATTTGTACCCTCATATTAATTTGAAATAAAACAAACAAGCAAACAAAACAAACAAAAGGCTGCCCTTGGTTCCTAGGGGCTGTGCGCGGTTCTAGATGCCAGGTGCCCCCCTTCATTTTCAGAGCTTGCCCTTGGTTCCTAGACGTTGCATGTAGCTCCATGTAAAGCCAGCTTTCCCCACATGGTTGCTTACTTCTTCAAGTAAGAAACCAGAGTCTCTAGAGTAAGTCCAATAGCAGGTTCAAGTCTTATATCCCAAAACATAATTACAGGGATGAGATCCCATCACCTTCATGTACTCTGTAAGTTAGAAGCAAGTCATAAATTTCTTCCACCCTCAAGGTGAGATGGTTACACAAAGTTATGACCACCAGCAGGTGGGGATCACAAGGCTGCTCCCTAAGTCTGTGCAACATTCAGAGAACCTAAAGGTCTATTCATTTCCCCTAATTGCTTAAGCTTTTTTGATTAAGCATTAGAACAGTTCTGCCTGTGGAAAGAGGATCATGGAAAAAACAAACCCAAGAGTAGTCAGAACCACATCTGCCTTTCAGAGGCCGTCTCTGTCCTTCTGGGACTCTCAGCAGATGGCTAGCACCCAGATGACTAGCACGTCTCCAAAAAGTGACGTACCCAAGCTTGCCTTTCCATACAGAAGACCAGCCTCCCTTTCACAAGAAAAATTACCCATTGTGTGATACATTCCTTTGGATCCCTATAAGCAATAAAAACTAGCATTGATAGTGACCTTATTTGTTATCCAACATGAATTGCATTCCCATGTTTATAGGGTACAATCCTGTGTCAGCTCGGAGTTGAAAGAATTACAAGGATTGTAGTCACTATGGCAAGTCCACTTGGAAAGATGTTTGGGCACATTATATTAAAAATGCCAGACCTAGGCCTGGTGCAGTGGCTCAGGCCTGTAATCCTTACTCTCTGGGAGGCCAAGGTGGGAGGATTGCCTGAGCTCAGGAGTCCAAGACTAGCCTGAGCAAAAGCAAGATCCTGTCTCTACTAAAAATATAGAAAAAAATTAGCCAGTCATGGTAGTAGGCACATGTAGTCCCAGCTACTTGGAAGGCTGAGGCAGGAGGATCACTTGAGCCCAAAAGTTTGAGATTACTGTGAGCTATGAGGCCATTACACTCTATCCAGGATGACACAGAGTAAGACTCTGTCTCACAAAGAGAAATGCCAGGCCTATGAAATTACATATAGGATAGTTCGTGCTGATGGGAACAGGAACTCACACTTTCTACCAGATTTTTGTGCTTACACTTTGGATTTGATGTTTCTTACAAGACTTACTGGGTATTGACCTCTGCCTACCCATAACTCTGCTTTTCTTTTTGGATTAGGCTTTTCTGTGTCTTCAAGGCTTCTGGCAACTAACCTCAGTCTAATCCCAATTTTGGCCCAGCTATCCCCTCTAGGCATTGAATGTTACAGTAACTCCATCTCAGACCAAGTGTGAAACCCATGTGAGTGTGTGGTTCAAACAATATTGCTGGCTGCTTGATGTTTATTTCTTGCTGATGTGACAAGATAATGCAGATATCCCCAGGAAGCTCTCCCATGATGCCCTGGTGCTGGTACTCTGACCCCTTCCTTCCATTGTGTGGCTCTTCCATCTTGGATACATGGGTTCCTCCAGCCTTGTGTTTATCTGGATTTAGCCAAGGAGAGTGAAAGAGTCTGGTATATTGTGCATCAAAAGTTTTATGGGTTAAGCTTGGAGTAATACCATCACTTCTCACTTTGACTGGCCATACCAAATGTCAGGGAGTCTTGTAAATATAGTCTGGCCATGCGGCTAGGAGGACAGGGAAATTTATCTAGCAGTCTCTGCCACGTGGAACCCTTTGGCAGCCACTCGTATGCATGTTGGGCAAACACAGTGGGCAGCAGTTTTGAGGAAAAAGACAATTATTTATTGACTAAACATTGATGCCAAACTTAGTATGTTCCAGATACTACTCTAAGTGCTTTGTAAATAACTCACTTAATACTTTACAACCTAATAAAGTAGGTACTGTCATTATCCTCCTTACAGATTGAAGACCTGAGGCACAGAGGGGTTCAGTAGATTGCTCAAGACAGCAGCTCCAGTAAGTGGCAGGGTGAGGATTTGCGCACAGGCATCCTGACATTGGAGTCTGTGTATTTGCCACTATGCTGCGCTGACTCTTTGTTAGTGCTATGAGTCATTTATTAGGATAAAATCTTTTTATTGGTGAAAACTTGGGTATCTTACTACAGCCCCTTGAGGAAAGACAATATTATTTCCATTTAAGAGACTATGCAGTGCAGTCCACAGAAGCTGATGGACCTCCAGAAGTCACACACCCAAAGTAGTAATTGCTGTGCTCCTACAAAGGGGTACTACTTTGAATTTAATTCAACAAACCTTGGGCCTTGTCTGGTTTTTTTGCAGATGGAGCTTTGACTGTGCTCTTTTCAGAGACTATTTTGCCACCACTTTTATAGGTATAAAGGTGAATATTTTACCTGAGGCAGAAGACTCAATTCTTAGTGTGATTGGGCCGGTAGCTTGTAAACAGCAGAAACTTATTTCTCAGTGGACTAGAGCCTGGGAAGTCCAAGATCAAGGCCCTTGCAGATTGTCTGAGGAGCAGAGACTTCCCAGACAGCTGCTTCCTTCCCGGGTTCTCACTTGGTGGAAGGGACAAGAGATCTCCCTGGGGTTTTGCTCTGCCTAATGTAATCAAGTACCAAAGGTTCCACCTTCTAATACCATCACCTTGGAAGTTAGAATTTTAACATGTGAATTTTATAGTGGCACAAACTTTCAAACTATAGCAACTCATTTAATCCAAGAAAGACAGGGAAGGACTATGAGTTAATTTCAGATGTTAGCTTACCTTCAAGCTGTCAAAAGATCTTAAGCATGGTACAAATTGACAGCACAAACACAATGGTTCAGTGTCAGGTGATGCCAGCAACCACGGGTATTGAGAAATATAGTAAGCTTTAGAAAATTCTTCACATGATTCAACTTTACTTATTGTTGAAAAATAATACATAGAGCTATTGATGTGACCTTCCTGCTGCTTTATGAGTGAACGTTGCAAACAGTATTACGGAATATTTCACGGCCAGTGACTTGACCTTTATCCTTCATGTATCAATCTGTGAAAAATACCTCAAGATCTGTCTTCTAAACTTCTCCTGGAATTTTCAAATTTTTATGAGATTCATCAGACAAAAATGAAATGATGATTTTGAGAACAGAAAACACCAAAATTAGAATGGCATCTCTGTTTTAGCATTTTAATTACATTTGTCAAATCATTCTATAATTTTCGCTGGTCCTTATTTTTGATTTATTGGCTTTCTTATTTAAGTCTCATGACCTTATCTCTTTGGATTAAGTCACAAGCTTATTAGTGCCTGTTTCATGACAGGGATGATTCTAGCATTGATAATAAATGACTGCTTTGGCTCGGCACCTGTGGCTCAATCAGCTAAGGCACCAGCCATGTACACCTAAGGTGGCAGGTTCGAATCCCCAGCCCGGGCCCACCAAACAGCAATGATGGCTGCAACCAAAAAATGGCCGGGCGTTGTGGCGGGCGCCTGTGGTCCCAGCTACTTGGGAGGCAGGGGCAGGAGACTCGCTTGAGCCCAGGAGTTGGAGGTTGCTATGAGCTGTGATGCCATGGCACTCTACCCAGGG
>CAUYQV010055952.1:0-31746 GCA_963574575.1 Galagoides demidoff
GGTGGGCGCCTGTGGTCCCAGCTACTTGGGAGGCGGAGGCAGGAGACCGGCTTGAGCCCAGGAGTTGGAGGTTGCTATGAGCTGTGATGCCATAGCACTCTACCCAGGGAGATAGCTTGAGGCTCCATCTCAAAAAAAAAAAAAAAAAAAAAAAAAAAAAAAAAACTTGAGAAAAGTAGAGGCCAGAAAAATAAAAATTACACAAATTTTTTATTTAATAAAAAAATTTTTAATAACAGTAATTGACTGGGGACTTTGTGGTATTTATTTATAACATTTCATTCTAGTTACTAAAGTAGACTTTCACACCTCTTATGGTTTGAAAACTAAACTGCTTTATTAAAAAAAAAAAATCATGGCTCAGCGCCTGTTGCTCAATCGGCTAAGGCGCCAGCCACATACACCTAAGGTGGTGGGTTCGAATCCCCAGCCTGGGCCTGCCAAACAAAAATGACAGCTGCAACCAAAAAAATGGCCGGGCGTTGTGGTGGGCGCCTGTGGTCCCAGCTACTTGGGAGGCGGAGGCAGGAGACTGGCTTGAGCCCAGGAGTTGGAGGTTGCTATGAGCTGTGATGCCATAGCACTCTACCCAGGGAGATAGCTTGAGGCTCCATCTCAAAAAAAAAAATCCTTGCCTCAAGTTCCTGCCAGTAATAGTAAATAGACCAACATTTTTTAAGTAATAGAAGAATTTTTACTGACAAAGTAGATTTTGTTTCTTTTGAGTCTTTGGTATCTCTTTCTCCCATAGGCTTTTGGTATCAGGTGTCATTGCTAAAATGAATGGTTTGTGGAGGAGGAGGAAGATATATGCCCCGGACTAGCCACATTGCATAGGTAGGTTATGGGGTTCAGATTTGTCTAAAGCTTATTTGCAGAGAATCCTGGAGAATCGCCAATAGAATTAATTTTGAAATGTTCTGCTAACTCATATGGAGGAACATGTTTGTTTTCCCAAACAGCCAAAGAGCCCAGGCAAGGCAAAACCTGTCTTTCTATAGTGCTGACTATTTCCCTAAGGTGTACTCTGCAGCAGGAAGCACAGATGTTGCTATAATGGCATTTGAGGACAATGGGCAGACACGTGACTAGATGAAATGGACCACAACCTGAGCATATCGGAGTCGGGGCAAGGCAGACAGCACTCTGCACAGCACCTCTCTGAGAACCCTGATCTTAGGTTACTCACAGATGCTAAGGAGACCAGAGAGCCCAACAGATCTGCATTGATAAGGCTTAGCTATTTAATAAAGAGAGGTCAGTATTTAGAGAATATGGAGCATAGAAATTTAGCACAGAAAGGAAATTTAGAGCTTATTTAATTCAAATTTCTTAGCTTTATAACTGAGAAAATAAATGCTAAGACTGAAGCTTTGGCTTGCAGAGTTTCTCACAATTAGCTTACAGGAAAAATAATGCTAAGATCTGTCACGAAAAATTAGAAACAACTTAAATGCCCATTAACAGGAGATGGATAAGTAAAGTCACATTATCTCAACCACTGTATTCAGGTGAATGTGAAGCGTGGATTGGCTTAAGGATGGGTTTCCAAGCTCCTGAAGCTGAACACAGAACCCCAACCAGACACATGAACTGAAAACGCAAAACAACTTGGTTCTCCACTTGTTCCTGAATTGGGGGCAATTGCCTAAAAAGGGGAGAATGAAAGCTGGAGAGCTCGGGGACAAATGTTATGCCAAAATAAAAATTTAAATTGTGTTTTTCTTTCAGTATAAAACAGACAATGTATTCCTCTTAGTAGCAATTTTTTCTCTTCTGTTATATTCAGAGAGCTAAAAAAAAATCATAATGCTGAAACTAAACCCCCCAATTAATTCTCCTCCAGCACATACTATGTGTCCATTTATATAGACGGTTTCATTCTCTTAAGACATATGCAGGAATTATTATTATTGAATTGTCTGGATGTGTAGACGGAAGCTCAGCCCAAGGCCACAGAGCGAGGAAGTGGCGGAATTGGGAAGGAAATGCAAACAGGAAAGGCTCCAGAACCTCATCTCTTTTGCCCTTCTCTAAATTCTATTTGTTAAGGATATAAAAACCCATTTCCATCCAACTCATCATTTTTCTGCAGCATTTTGTTTACGAGTGTGTTTGATGTCCAGAAAAAACGTGCAGATGATTTCTACCTTTTTCCTCTCGACATTTTGGGGTTATGGAAACCAGGCACACTCTCTACGGGGCAGTTGTCCTCTCTGCACTGGGAATGATGTGCTAGCTCCAGTCCTCTTTCACCCATCGTGGTAACCCTGAGTCAGACCCTGTGTTCTCCTCAGCACTGAAATTCACTGTCAGGACTCGACTTGGGCTTTATCTTCTTTTCAGCCTACATCTGATTGATTCTGCATTTGGGTGAGCAGGTGATTTTTCTTACCTCAATTGCAAGCATCTGAATAGTGTTAGACCATTCTCATCTCCCAAAGATGCACCACATTCCTGTATACATGTGTACAAGCTTATTTTTTTTCTCTCACGGAAAAAATTAGAAACAAAACGTATTTTGTTGTTCAAATTAGAGGATCCTCATACAGGTGGAAGGCATTATGACTGCCAGATGAAACATCTACAAGATATTTAAAACGTATCCAATTCGAAGACTGTCACCCATAGGAATAAAGGGCCTGTGCAAACTAGGGGGCATAAGAAGCACTTGGAGCATTCTTTAATATAAAAATTGAAGTTCCACCTCCCAACACACACAGCCTGCTATAATCTCCAGGAGCACACATATCGTCTCCTGCAGCCTGATATGTACCTCAAATTCACTGGCTAAATGAGCCCCCATTATTAGGGGAAAGATGACCCAGGTGCAAACTGTTCTCATAAGATGGGAGTGCTGTGTTATCCACAGTCTAGTAAGAAAGAGGAAGCTCCCATAAGCCAGGCAGGGCAACAGAGGGGATTTAATAAAGGGAATTAGTTTACAAAGGTGCTATGAGGACCGAAAACCAGGCAGTGGGAAAATGAGGTCACCTAGGAATTAGCAGAGGCAGAAAGCCTGTGTCTTTCCTGGGGTTGGTGGGAAATAGAATCAGAGGAGAATCGGAATCACCTGGTGGGAGCTAGCACCATGGAAGGAGGAACCACAGAGGGGAAGAAGTTTCCTCGATGTTCTTTTCCCCTGCTCCACTCTCTCGTAAGTCTTCTGTTGGTTGAATCTATCCGGAAGCCGGCTGTCAAGAGAGTCTGGGAATGTTAGCTTGCGGGATATACTCCCCTACAATACAGAGCAAGAAGCCCAGTATACAGATAGGAGAGAATGAAGGACGACCAGCAGAGTTAGAGCCAATCTTTTAATCCATTTCTATATGGTCCACAGGAGATGCTTTAGCATCTCCAGGTAAGGAAAACTGCTCTATTTTTCTTATTAACGAACTTCACTGTTATACTGCCATAGCTAGAAGATTATTTCTATTATTTAAAGTTTAATTCATTTCAGTATTTATTTAATTCATCTTTGGTGTACTATAATAGATAATTAAGGCACATGTAGAGGTCTGGTATCATTATATTTTTCAACCTGCAGGAATACATTTACCATACTTATTTTAGTGTTGACTTTTGATTGTCAGAAAAATCAACACTTTATTTCAATTTTTACATTCCTATGTATTTCATTGTCTTGCTATAATACTGATTTTATGTTTGGTTTGTGGTTTTTGTGGAAATCATCTGATACTCAAGAATAGATTCTTTGTTCCCTTATTTTTCTAAAAAATAAAAAACATGATAGGGCATTTTTTCTACTTTCAGCCATGTGCACCAAAACTTAAGAATCTTCACTCAATATTTTGAACAAAGAATTATTAAGGTATAAGAAAATACTATGTTAAGACTTTGGAGAAGATTAAATCTCTTTAATGGGTTATTCAATAATTTCAGAAGTATAATATAGGAAACTGATTATCTCTTAGCTCATTTTTCCTATCAGCCATTTCTGTAACAGCTGGCTTTTTGTAGGTGGAACTGGGCAACACCTCTCCTTGCTGGGACGTCTTTGATATTTAATATGGGAGCCTGAAGTAATCTTGATTATTCACACATATACAATCTAACTGTGGTGGGGGAGGAAATAGCTCCTTGGACAACCCTACATTAGCAGGAAGCATTAGCCAAAGGAGAAACCCACCTTTCTTCCAACCTGTGCTTGGCATGTTGGTTCGGTAATACTTTACTAATTGGTGCTTCTTATAATTTGTGGGTTTCTTTATGGAGTAAAAGTTCATCAGTGAGTTTGGGATTAAAAATTACAAGAATAATTAGGATATGTTAGCATAGACATGAGTTGCTGTCTTGTTTTAAGGGTTTCAATGAAAACGGATAAAGTGTATGCTGTCAATGCAGAGGTCAACAAGTTAAAGACATGAGTCCATCGGAGTTAGACACAGTGTTCTCAGTATATCCACCACCACCAAATCCTGGCTGGTAACTACGATTATTAACTTAGGGTAGTTCCAAGGATCAGGAAAATATATAGGGCCTGAGACCTTTACCAATGGAGATTCAAGTGGAAATCATTTGCATCCACAGCCCTGTGATTATGCTTTAGAAACAAATTTCACTTATAAAAATATCAGTCCATTTGACTTGGTTCTGAATGAGTATATTTTCCCAGTGCAGGGTAGTTCTTTAAGGGGCCACAACTAGATAATAATTCTGAACAGAAGGAGCTTTCTTAACTTCTGGCCCAGGTTATTCTTAGAACATGGGATTTGGAGGTGGAAGGAATCTTAGTGATTACTAATTTCAGCTTCCACATTGTAAATGTTGGATAACAGTGTCCAAGAGAAGTTAAATGATTTGGTTAAGGTGGCCCAGGTTATTAGAGTGAAAGCCAGAATTGACACCTTAGATTGTCTCAGCTTCTTGTTTATGTTCCTCAAACTGCACTAAACTTGCTGATCATTGTGCTGGTGACCTCGTTTTATGAATTTTACTATTACTAAACTGGAAAGGATTTACAGTAGACCCTCTGTAAGTTGACCACCCAAGGGACTACAACCAACTGGTCAACATACGGAGGTGGTCACCACAAGGAACTAGGCCTGCTATATTAATATGCACATGTGGGGCACGGACAGGCTATGAAAATTAGACCAACTTAAGGAGGTGGTCAACTATGGAGGGTCTGCTGCATCTGATAATAAACTGATGCTTTTGAAATGTTACGAAGAATAAATTTAATGTAATAAACACATCCCAATATGTGGGATTTAATTTCATATTTGTACAAAGTCAACAATCACAATTATGTTTTCTATTGAGGGGACACTAAGGACATTTTGCCCAAAGTTTTCTCTTTACTATGTTTCCACTTGCTGCTTAAGGTCAGCAATTCATTTCTTTAAGTTTAGCATTGTCCTGTTCTTCCTATATGCCTCAGAATTGCAAATATTCCCAGGAAATGTAATATATTAGGTCACTGACTCCTTATTGTAATTATATATTTTCAGATCATATTACAGTAATGCGGAGATCAAAAAGATTAAGAGAAAAAACTCCAAATGAAAAAGAAAAAGAAAATACATGGAGAAAATAAATTAGAAAAACCACTACAGATAAAATTTGTAGGTTGAAAAAGACATTCCAATCTTTTACTAGCTCCATAAAGTTTTTGAAGCCAATGTGTGATAATTCAGACTTTTCTAGAGTGAGGGAGCTTTTTACATTCTGAAGAAATGTATGCCATATAGAATAACTGGGATCATCACTTTATATGGCCTTTTTAGTGAACCGAAATTTGTTACCTGGCCTTGGGTCCTGTTTCCTCATTCATATGAAATGTTTCCCACAAGTACAAAAAATGATCTATCATAGCATGCTGCATTTTCTATGGGAAAATATTCCCATTTCCTTCTGGGAATATGATATGTTTTTTCCATAGCTTTTGTCTTCCACAGTTGGCCTTTGTTAAAGGGTGGGACCCAGAACAATACCTTACTATCTTTGCTAGAATTAATTTTTAGAAAGTCAGACTCTGGTATTCTTAAAAATATCAAAGGAGAGGCCAGGTGCTGTGGCTCATGCCTGTAATCCTACCACTTTGGAAGTGGAGGCTGGTAGATTGCTTACGTTCAGGCGTTCTTGACCAGCCTGAGCAGGTACAAGACCCTGTCTCTACTAACAACAGAAAAACTAGCCGGGTGTGGTGGCACATGCCTGTAGTCCCACCTACATAGGAAGCTGGGGCAAGATCTCTTGAGCCCAGGAGTTTAAGGTTGTTGTGAGCTATGATGAGGCCATGACATTCTAACCAGGGTGAAAAAGTGAGATTCTGGCTCAAAAACAAAAATTAACAAAAAATATCAAAGGAGAAGAACTTGTTCTCCACTCTCTTTCTCCTTTCCGTCCTCCTCCCCCTCCTCCTCCTCATTTTATGTTTAATCTATGGGAGGGAAAGTTAAGAACAGCAGTACTCTCTGCAAAGCCTTGTGCTCAGAAAGGGGATCAGTGCAATGATGAGACTTCTGGGTGCTTTTAAAAATTCAATTTTTTTTGCATTTTTTAATTTTTTTATTAAATCATAGCCGTATACATTAATGCAATCATGGGGTACAATGTGCTGGTTTTATATACAGTCTGAAATATGTTCATCAAACTGGTTCACTTAGCCTTCACGGCACCCTCTTAGTTACTGTGTTAAGACATTTATATTCTACATTTAGTATTTTTCACATGTACCCATGTAAGATGCACCATAGCTCCCACCAATTACCCTCCCTCCACTCGTCGTCCCTCCCCCCTCCACTCCCTCTCCCATTTCCCCACAAACTATAACCCAGTAATAGCCTAAAAATTAAATTGAAGACATTTTACAATCTTAGGAGATGAAGATAAACATGCCCTAGGGACCTAGAAAAAAATTTAAGATTTGTCCCTTTAGTCAAAAGGTAGAATCAGAATTAGAATTTAGAATACAAATTCTGAAAATTTTGCATAGGTCTCTAAACCTCAAAATAATCCCTAGGACTTTTCAACTTCTTGAGTGTGGGGAGAATATCAGTGTATCAATCTATACACCCAATGCATTAGCCTTTTAAACACATCTATTTATGACTAGGGGTGGGGGTGGAACCGTATCAGGAAAGGTCACTGATACGTTACTTGTGACAAATCCTTGTATAGTACAGAATGTGGTAACTGCAGTTGGACTTCATCTGAGCATACAGTTATTATAACATCACCAGGAAAACTACTTTAGAGGGAGCTAAAGTCTGCCCCCAAAGGTGTTCAGGTACATGACAAGGTATATATCAACAGTACAATCTCAATGTGACCATACTGTCACTAATTAAATATGTTTGACTGGAATTTAATAATTAGAAATTGAGATTAAGGTGTGGTTCCCTGATAACATGCAAATTAATTTTGGAATTATAACTCATTTATCCTTAATGGAAATTTTTACCTATTGTGAATTCTCTGAGTAACATCTTTTTGATGGAGGGAAGATGGGAACCAGAAAGCTGAAGCAACACAAAGAAAGGGAAGATTAAAGCCTCAAACACTAGCTTCACTCACTTGAGAAATTTGTGGGCAGGAAGAAGTATTGCTATTCAAGTCACTGAACCCTGAACCCGGGCCCCAGATTCAATTCATGCAAGTCTTGTATTCAATGTTTTCATTAATATGGTGATTGCAAATGCTCTTTGCCTTTTTTCCCATTACTCACCTTCTGATTGATTTAGTTCATCCCCACAATTTAAAATTATTTCTGCTCTATCTTTTTCTGAGCCTCTGCCCAGGTCACCCCACATATCTAGAAGGCTCACATCATCCCAATTTGAAGGTTTCCTTTTCAACTCTTCAGATGAATTCTCTCATTTTCTAGACAGGGGGAAACATCATCCTATCCATGCCTTGCAGATACCATGCTTGACTCAACATTTTCCCATCTGGCCACTAACAATTTGCCATCTTATGATGTTTCATACTTTGATCTGTCGCTATGCTGTGGTTTGAGTCTCCAATTCTCTGGGCTGCCTTTCATTGTAACTGCATTAGACCACAAATTCCTGGAGGGAAATTTTTAGCTTATATCTATCAGAGCATCATAATTACATGTAAAAAGAGGATAGAAGAATCCTACCTACTCACAAATCTTTTATTTATCCATTTCCTAATCATGCTCCATTACAAGTCTGCTTGGGCATTTGCTAAAAAGTTTTGTTTTCAAAACATTTGGTTAAAATGAACACCAATTCCCCACTCAAAGTACCATTACCTGTTAATAATTGTTAATTGACTATTAGAGTTTAGTTTATCAAATTATCTGACTATCAGGTCACAGAGAGCTGATTCCTGGAAAATAGGACCCTGGAAAAGGCAATGTGAACAGTACGAAAGGGCACCAGGAATGTTCAGAGAATAAGCTGTCACTGGGGCCTGTCTCCTTCGTAGCCTCTTGGAGTCCTAGGCTCACTCAGCAGGTCAGTTACTACTTAAGGAACAGGGAGAACCAGAAACAAAAGAAATAACAAAGCATATTCTATTAGCATCTTAATGCACAACAAATGCTCTCTGAAGAGGATGCATACAATGAGAAAGAACTATAGTGTTTCTCTAGTAAATAACTGGTATATTCTTTTCATAGGCCACCACAGTCTGGTTTCCCAACTGACAACTTTTGATTCTAGAACTAAAGATTTTGAAAGTATTTCAAATTGTATATGAAAACACTACACTGTACCCCATGTTTGCATTAATGTATACAGCTATCATTTAATAAAAAAAAATTGAAAAAAAAAAGATTTTAAAAGGTGGGAGGAGATACTTGGCAGATTATGTGATCGTTCAAGATCTAGGTATGCTTGAAAATTAGCCCATTCAATCGCATTCTCTTCAGATGACTGTGTCTTTCCAAATTGACAATGTAGGAGCCGTGAAAAAAACACACGGAAAAAACAACAGGGTGAAAAGGTTTCATATGTGTTCATAAACTTTAGTGACACTTTTATTTCTGAGAAGGGAGGAGGGGCAGACAATTAGTTATTATCATGCATTTTCCTGGTACTCTTTTATTATGCTGATAAATATATCCCCTTTGAAAAAGCAGATAGTGTATTAGAGCCTGTGATAAAAGCTCTCAGATGTGAATTTCCTTTTCCTTAGGGAACTAGACTGCACTTTTATTGTTCCTGTTATTGTTCCTCTGAGCAAAAATGGGAGTTTATATTAGAGGAGAGCACCAAAGGGAAGCTTTCGCTCCACTGGGACGTTTTAATTTAAAACACACTCTCACACACATACACCCCTCTCTATGGTCCTACTTTGTGGTACAATTTATAGCACAAGATTCTTTATGTTCCTCTGTCCCTGTGAGCTAATATATGAGCTATTGGTAAACTGTAGTCTATGAGCCCATCTTGTAAAAACCATTATATGCATATAAAATATGTTAGAAATATGAGGAAAATCAAGAACAATAGGATTCCCACAGGCATTTAAATTTCTCAACCCTCTGATGTCCACCGAATCACTAAGTCTTTATGACAGCTGTTTGAAGGAGCAAATCTAAGTATTTTCTGTCTACTTTGCATATGAGCATGTTCAGAGATTCAGTGACGCATGAAGTTCCTAGAGTCAAGTAGCAGATCTGGAACTAGAAACACCACTACTGACCGTGCCCAAGAAAGGACAGAAATTTAACTTCAGGATAGAGGCTCCTTAAAACTCACTCATGTATACAGTATTGACTTCTTTTATTTTGAAAGATTTATTGATACAGTAAGATGTTATTAAGAAAAAATGATTCTACCACACAAAGGCAATTATGACTCTTTTGGAGGCAATTAATACAGATGCACATAATACAGCCTATAATGTATAGGCTATATATGGATAATAGATATAATTATTATAAAATCATATAAATATTAAAACATGATAACCATACATTATTAATGTGCCATGGACTTTGGTTTGAACCTTGAAATTATTACTTAATGGCTAGGTGACAAAATTATGTACTTCCTGAATTTTTGTTTTCTCATTTAGATAATAATAATAATACCTATATGATTTGATGCATGGATTAATTCCTACAGTATATGTAAAGCACTTAGGCAAAGAGTCTAATATAAATTGGACATTTAATAAATAAAAGTAATTATTATTCTTTGTATTCTTCTTTACTCATCTATATTAAATAAATGTATACACTAAATTTTTATAAACAAAAGATTATTTTGTTTACATTCAAAGTTTTGTTGAATTCTGATTTTCTTCAATCAATAATAAGCCATGGATATTTTTGTACATCAATGGACAGTCATAACTATTTTTTAATGGCTTTTTGCTAGTGAGTATATGGATATACCACAATTACTCAATGCTTTTTATATTGATACATACTTAAATACTTAAATTGGTTCTGTTACCCTATTATAAATCATTCTGAAGTGAATACTTTCATGCACATCTATCTCTACGTATTCAGCTGATTCATGAATCAGATATTATTCTCACTTAGTGGGAGTGAGTCATCAAAGAGAAGCAAATGCAAGGGAGCAAGTTCGTGTAGAATATGGAACATTTCCAAACTAGACAAATCGTAGAGTGTCCTATAAACTACAGAAACATATTTCTCATGACTCTAGTGGCTCGAAGTCTGAGATCAGGGTCCCAGCATGTTCTGGTTCTGGTGATGGTTCTCTTTAAAGTACAAACTGCCAGCTTCTCATTGACTAGCTGTCTTCTTTATAAAAAGAGACCAGAGAGCTAGTCAAACACAGGGAATGATTCCATTAGTGAGGGCTCCATTTCATGACCTGACTGTCCCCTACAGGCTCCACTTCCAAGCACCATCACATTGGGATTAAGGTTTCAACATGATTTTGGAGGTTGGGGGACACATTCAGTCCATTGCATGGAAAAAAGAACAATTGTTTCAATGGGATTTAAGGCATATCAGTTGAAAAATACTTAGTGTAGAAAAAGTTCACTCACTTGGGTAATTATGAGGACTTATTACCACATAATGACTATCAAGACTTCGAATTCTTTCCTTTGTTGTATTCCATCACAAACAGCAGATCAACTCACTTGTTTTATTTCTCTTATAGTACCACAAGTCCAACACAAGAAGGTATCTTTTATCTGAGTAAGAGAAGCTAGCTAGCTAACTAACTGGATGGATAAATAGATAGGTAGACATAGTAAGGCAAAGGACAAGCCATGTGAGAAGACGGACATAAAAGTGAGAAAAAAAATAAAGAGAAGAGCTTGAAAAAAGAGATAGATAGCATCCTTAGAGGCATTCCAGTGGTTCTCAACCTGCCTAATGCCACAAGCTTTTAATACAGTTCCTCAAGTTGTGGTGACCCCCAACCACAAAATTATTTCTGTTGCTACTTCTTAACTGTAATTTTGGTATTGTAGGGGGTTGAATGACCCTTTCACAGGGGTCACCTAAGACCATCCTGCATATGTTCTTTTTGTTAACATCCTCTGTAATTTCTTTTCTTAGGGTTTCATTGTTCTCTCTGTAAAGACCCTTCACATCCTTTGTTCAACATATTCCAAGTTATTTCACTTTCTTTGATGCTACCATGAAAGGTATTATGTCTTTGGTCTGATATCAGCTCATGCACCCAACTTAAACACTCCCAGATTTCCAAAGCAAACCCTGCTTGGTCTGAACAATATGATAAACACTAACACCTTCATGGCTGGGGACGTCAACACCCCATTGACAGACTTGGACAGGTCTCTAGGTAGAAACTAAGCAGAGAAATGTAAATACAACTCTGGAACAAATGTGCTTAACAGACATATACAGAATGGATCACCTCAATACTATTAAATAAATGTTCTTCTAATCAGCTCATGAATCATTCTTCAAGATGGATTATATCCTCAGTCACAAATCAAACCTCAAGAAATTTTTTAAAGTGGAAATTATGGCTTGTATCTTTACAGACTACAATGGAATTAAAGTGGAACTTCATTTCAACAGAAATACTTATCCTTTCACAAAGTCATGGAAACTAAACAACCTATTCCTGAATGACAGCTGGGTTAAGGAAGAGATAAAGAAGAAAACCATTAGATTCCTTGAACAAAATGGCAATGAGGCCATAAGCTACCAAAACCAGTGAGATGCTGCAAAAGCAGTCCTAAGAGGGAAGTTCATTTTATTAAATGGGCACATATAGAAATCGGAAAAAATGCATATCAACAATCTACAAATTATATCAAGAAACCAGAAAAGGAAGAGCAATCCAATCTCAAACCCAGCAGAAGAAAAGAAATATCCAAAATGAGATAAGAACTAAATGAAATCAAGAATAAAAGAACCATTTAAATTAACAAAACAAAAAGTTGGTTCTGTGAAAAGATAAAATCAAAAAAACATGGCCAGCCAGGCACAGCGGCTCACGCCGGTAATCCTAGCATTCTGGGAAACCAAGGTGGCGAACTGCCAGAGCTCACAGGTTCAAGCCAAGCCTAAGCTACAGCAAGACCCCATCTCTAAAAATAGGTGGACGTTCTGGTGGGCGCCTGTAGTCCCAGCTACTCGGGAAGCTGAGGCAAAAGAATCACTTGAGCCAAAGAGTTTGAGGTTGCTGTGAGCTATGATGACATAGCACTCTACCAAGGGTGACAAAGTGAGACTCTGTCTCAAAAACAAACAAACAAAACAAGCAAAAAACTTTTGGCCAGACTAACCACAAACAGGGTATCTACATGGGGACAGATGAGGTCGAACTAGCGCTCTTTGCTGATCATATGATCTCATACCTAGAAAAACCCAATGACTGAACCAGGAAACTCCTGGAATTAGGAAGAAGTACAGCAATGTCTCAAGTTTAAAAAGCAATGTCCACAAATCAGTTGTCTTCATATATGCCAACAATAGTCAAGCTGAAAATCAAATCAAAGACATGATTCCAATTTTTTAATGAGCACATTACTTACATACTTGTACAGATGTAGGAACACCTGTTAAATTATACTGCCTGACATGTTGCTGATCATGGGCTCAGGAGCAAATGAACAGATGTTGTCTTAAGTCAATAAGTTTTGGGGTGGTTTGCTAGAGAATAAGAGATAGCTAAAAAAGAAATTGGATCCAGAAATGGGGTGCTGCCTTAACAAGCTATAAAATTAGTGGTGTTAGCTTTGGGATAGCGTGGCAGTCAGAGGCATGGAGAGCAACAGGGAGGCTTATCTAGGAGGCTTGAGGACGTGCAATAGCTGTTGTGGAGTTGTAGGATAAAGAAGTGCAATGGCTGCTGCAGAGTTGTAGGACAATTATCAGATTATCAAGATGGGTTCCTGCACTAACTTGGAAGGCAAAATGCATAGACAGCAGTCTATGCTTCCTAAAGATCCAATTCATCTTTCCTTTCCCAATATTTAATAATTGAATTTTGGAATAGCTTAGAATGAATGGTATGGAGGCATGAATAATTCCCATTGTAGTTGTGGTTTGAATCCTACAACGTCCAAGCATGTTAGGAATTCAGTATGCTTTGGGAACTGGGAGAGAGTAAATGGTAAATGAGACAGAAAAACAGTTTAGCATTGGAGACAGAGGTCCTTGAATGCTACACTGAATAATTTGCAGTTCATTTTGTAGTCAGTAGGGTCAGATATATGTTTTTGCCATTCAGATATATTTGGGTTCTATTAAGCCTCATGTTGCATTTTAGTAGCGTTTAGTACTTGCACATGCATTGCTCCTGTGTTATTACCTGTAATTCAGAAATTACTTATTTGGTGCTGGTATATATTTCACACAATGAAAGACACTGTGAGAGACTTCTTTGCTTTTTTAATTCAGAGGTGTGGTTCTAGGTTGGGAGAATTTGTAATGCTATTAAGGAGCCGCGGATGATACCGATAATTATATTTCCTTTCAAAAATCATATCGTGCAACTTTAAACCCTTTTGCATTTGTTCACATTTGACATTCACAAAAAAGAAAGTGTGCATTGAGTAGAAGATGTTTAATAACCACATATTGTTTATAAAGAAGCTGAGGCACTGAGAGATTTAAGGATTTGACTAAGATCACAGAGCTCTGTGGATTCCGAGATAACATCAGCCTCTGGTTTCCTCTTCTGGTGTTATTTGTATCATAGTAACTAAACATTGTAAAAAATACCTATCAATCCCTGTACCACTTTAATGATGCACTGCTAGTGTCTCCATGCTTCCTCTAATTATATGTTTATAGCTGCATCATCTATTTTAGATTATAAATGCCCAGAGGTTAGGACATAAATTTTAAAAATTATTTCTCAGGACATTAAAAATCTTAATAAATTATTTTTGATGGTCACTTCCCACAAAGTTAAAATCTCAATATCCTATTTTCTTGCAGTTAACAAAAAAGTTTATAGTTGATAGCACCATTTCCACTCACATTCAAGAAGCCTAATGAAGAGAAAAAGGAAGAAATAAAGATACGAGGAAAAGAAATAAGAAAGAGACAACAGGAGTGCAGGAGATAGGAGAGAAAAAGAGAGAGGGAAGAGGTGAAGGAGGGAGGGAGCAAGAAAGGAAGGGAATGAAGCTCTCAACAAAAGTAAAACACTACATGAACTAGGCCTTGAATATTTTAGTATCAAATGGTCTTTGCATTTCATTAACAAGTGCATTAAATACAATTATAGCTATGCAGATAAAGCATGTTGATTCAGCTGTACGGATCCAAAGGCTAATGCCAATGTTTTTCTAAATCGAAGTGACAAAGCCAATTTCTAAAAGGCTTATTTCCTTTTTTTCTAATTCCACAATCGAATATTATTTAAGGTGCTTGGATTGTTTTTAACTATTTTGTACCACATTAAGAAATACATAGTACACTTTGCACTTAAGACATCAAAATGTGAAGATATTTCCCAAATTATTTTTAGGAGAATACAAATCTTTTTTATTTTTGATTATCGAGAAATGTTCAGCATCTCCTTAACCTCTGTTTCTTCCACTAAAGGAAGAGAAGACAGGATAGCAACAATTTAAACAAACAAACAATATATTTCAATATATTAGAAATCCACGGGACAAGTATATTGAATAATTTTTTTAATATAGTTATTCAGAGAGCACCACTTAATATGAAAAATATTTCTGTATTTTTTAAAAAAGGATAATTAATCATTTGTGTACATTTTTAAATTATCTGTTTAGATTATGATCCAAGTCAGAATAATAGAAGGTATATAAACAATTTCTGTAAACATTCATGTTAGTAATAATAATGTACTATTATAATAATAGTAGAGAATATAAGAATTTAGTATACCAGCTTGGCGCCCATAGCACAGTAGTTATAGTGCCAGCCACCTGCACCAAGGCTGGCAGGTTCGAGCCCAGCCTGGGCCAGCTAAACAAGAATGATGACAACTGCAACAACAACAAAAAAACATAGCCAGGCATAGTGGCAGGCACCTGTAGTCCCAGCTAGTTGGGAGGCCGAGGCAAGAGAATCACTTAAGCCCAAGAGTTCGAGGTTACAGTGAGCTGTGACGCCACAGCACTCTATCAACAAACTTAAATAAATATTATTTAGTATATCCTAGATATTATGCTAATATCTTTATAGGTATTTAGCTGCACTGACCTTTCAAGTATGCTGGCACATGGAAGCAATCAGATATGTAATTATTAAAGTTATATCAAGTACTTTCATACTCCTTGATTATCTCAACAATACCAAGTGGTAGGCAGAGCTGATAGTATTTGCTCTAATTTACACTGAGGATAAGCGATATTAAATGATAATCCAAGATTCAGAATCAAGTAATGTTTCTTGAACATCTACCACATGCTAATCATTTTTCACAGATGCTACAGCATCCTGACAGTAGCCTTGTGAAGTAGGCTCAGAGAAGCTTTATCACCTCAATGTGTCTCTAAAAGTTATATATGTCCATTCCTCAACTTAGGACATCTGATTATAGATGAATAAAAGGATCTCCATGATCATGGTGCTGGTGGTAATGAGCAGAGCTGGATACCTGCACAGGTGCAGAATGTCTTAGAACCTCACTTTCTCTGATCACATCACACATCCAAGTACCATGTGATAGTGGTGAGCATGTCATGGTAAACCCAGAACTCTGAATTTTGTGAATGTAATATTGTTTAAGTATGTGAGGATTGCAAATGTGTTTAGTTCCAAAGAATTTAGTCAGTCCTGAAGCAAAGGTGTTAATAGGCCTTTCATTGGACAGCAGAATCAATGCCTCTCCAAAGTCAGCGGCCTTACCTCTTGAACATTTACTAAGTGCATGACTACTGATTTGCTCATTATTACTTTGGACACACAGTGATACTGTTTTGGCTTGAAATAGTTCATGATTCAACTAATTGCCTACTTTACTACTGGGGAAGAGTCTTTTCTAGGAGAAGCTGGCTGAATACAAAATACTATGTGCCAGATGCTTTACGTTCTTCATTGAAAACACCTAGGGATCTGCGTGAGCGCCAAGTCTCCCTCTGCTCACCACCCCAAAGGATTTGCGTGAGGACATCAATCCTCAGAGCAGCTGGATCTGAATCCAAACAAAACTGTCATTGTCCATTTATCTGGTTTTGAGGGTGTCAGAGGAACCACAGAATAAGAAATATACTAAAAAGGGAAAATTAAAAGCAGAAGTTATTTTATTGGAAATGAAGTTAATAAAAAATATTTTAAAAGTAAATGGCAAGTATCTTTGACTTATTGCGGTAAGCAACTTGTAATCTTTATTAGAAACTTCAAGCTCAGAATTCTAGCTAGACAATAATGGACATACAAAATTATCTCAGACAAGTCTAGCATGTAGAACTATTTTTTTTCCCAAACACCTAATGGCCTAAGTGAAATAACTTAGTAATTTTCTGAATTCTGCCCATTCTCACCCAACCAGCACACCTTTGATAATTTGTAACATGCTGTGTGCTACGCTCTCTTAATATGCTTAAAAAAGGGCAAACAGCCAAGCATATCAAATAATTTTTTTTAATTTTCCTCTGATGTATAGACAATGAGACAGATACTTCTGCAAAGTAAAGTTAGACATCCTAACCCAGCTGTTGGATTATATGGCTACACAAGTAGCTAATGGAGCCTTGGATGTTGTTATTAGAACTGCAGGTCTCTGCAATAGAGTTCTTTTTATACCCGGATAAATACTTTTGGGGCAACAATGGCAAACTATAGATAGCATAAAGGACAATGGGCAGAACTGGGGAAGGAATGTGAAACCAAGACTTACCAAAACAATTGAAAGAACTCCTAGGTCTGAAGCTCAGATGAGATTAGAACCAAGAACAAGAAAAGTTTGAGAAATACCTTCCTTAACAGGATAGGAGAGAGAAATCACAATTTTGTTGGTAGGGTAGGAAGAAAAATCTGAAAAATGTATACGTGTATTATCACAGAAACTTGAGGGAGAAGAAATAAGCAAAGGAGAAACTGTTCATAGCTTCAAAGGCAGAGGAGGTGAAGGGAAGGACCAGAGCAAACTCATTGCTCTGGTAATGGACAAACTCAGAGTGGGGCTAGTTACAGGGGCCAAATATAAAGTGATCAAGTAACACTTGGTAAAAAAGAAAATAAATCAAAAAGTGCATAATTTCTTTCAGGAATTTGACTACTGCTTGAAATGTTCACCCGTTTTTTTCAAAAATCCTTACACATTTGCCAAATAAGCAAATAGCACATGTCACAGTGTTTTGACTTGAAAAGCAAAAATGTAGCATTGCAACCTAAAAGTAATTTCTTCACTCTATTATTCCACCACCAATGGGAAAAACTTTGTGGAACAATAGGCCCTTTGTAATCTGAGATACACCAAGTGGGTGGGCACACAGCCTGTATTTGGAAACATCTGTTACTGTGCTAGCACAGGTAATTACACTGAAGGGACCAAATTGTTCAATAGCAACAATAATGTATGTCACCCTATGAATGACATGCATTATTGCATCTCCCCAGATTACATATCAGACAAATGCATCGCCCCAAAGCAAACAGCAGACAAATGTTGTATTTGATACCTGCAGACTCTTGCCTGTGTTGGGTGTGATGGATGAGTAAGAACCAGCTTTTCATTGTCATTATTGAAATCAAAGGACACAGAATAATTTAAATCAAAGAAACTAAAACTAATAGAATGTTCAACAGCATTGAATCCAATCTCCTAATTGCATAGGTAAGGAAACATAGGTTTCACAGGGTATGTGAGTTGCCATAGGTTTTTTACATTTGTAGTGAAATTAAGGATATAATCCACAAATTATATTTTAAGTTCCAAAACCACCTGGAAACTGTTCATTTTAGCTTTCTCTCCCTATAATGAAATCATGTTTAGAAATCACAGGTTTATGAAGCCAGTAGATGATCGAATACATGCCCACATAAGAGAAAAACTCAATTCAATTCAAGTTGGGGGGAGGGGGAAGGACGAGAGAGGGGAAAGGAGGGGAGGGGATTGGTGTGCTCCCCCTTAATGGACACAGTGTAAGGTATTGGCATGTCATTTGGGTGAGGGATACAACTACAAGAGGGGCTCTACCTAACTTACAAATATTGTAACTTAGTTGTTTGTACCCTCACATTAACCTGGGGGGAAAAAAGAAGTAAATAAACACACAAAAGAAATCACAAGTTAATGTATAATTCGGCATAAGCACCAGGCTGAGAAGTGGCAGGAATGTGTGTGAGATGCAGGGGAGTAGAATTCACAGGGACCCTGCAGTTCCAGCAGTCAAAATACAGGAGGAAATTTCACAAATACAAACCAGTACATACAAATATGATTCATAAAGACCTAAACCATACAAAACCATACTAGTAAAAATGGAGGTTGAACAATAATGAAAGAGAGGGAAAAATAGTCCACGTCTATGTCTGAATGCATATTTATGTGCTCCTGTCATCTATTTAGCCCTCCCCTAGGCATGTTAGAGGATTCATAATAAATACAAATTTTATCCACTAGGATAATTATCGACAGGTCTTACACAGCACTTATTAAAACCCACCCGGCGACTGTTCTGTTGCTTCCTGAATGTTATCATTCACAGCAAGTCTATGATATAGAGAGGTGGCATTGTTGCCATGTATTATTTCTATTTTACAGACGGGGAAACTAGGGGAAAAGGGGAAGTTATATATTAGTTTCCCAGGGCTGATATAATAAAATACCACAAACAGTTTGGTTCAATTTAATTTTTCACAGTTCTAGACTATGTAGAGGTCCAAAGTCGGGGTATCATCAGAGCCATGCTTTCTCCCTGTGGATGAGAATCCTTCCTCGCCTCTTTCAGATTTTGGTGATGACATTCAATCCTTGCTGCTCATTGGCTTATAAATCTATTTTTTTCAAACTTTGTTCCAACTGTTACAGGGCATCATCCCTATAAGACTCTGTCATTTCACAAGGACGAGAGTCACGTTGGATTAAATACCCACCCCACTCCCTACTCCATTATCACCTAATTACATATGCAAGGACCCTACTTCCAAATGAGGTCACATTTTTATGTACTGGGGTTAGAAATTCAACATGTCCTTTTGGGGAGCACAGTTAAGCACATAACATGTAACTCGTCTAAATTCACACAGAGGCAGAGCCAAGCCACTCTTATTTTGAGGTTATGTTTTTATCTACTATGCTATTAAACAGTTAATCACTGCACTGAGATCTTGTACAATGGAGCTATAACTGTAAACCAGAGTACTGCAAGGGTGTTGAGGCATTAGAGATATGGTGAGACCATAAATAGGGTAAATCTAGTTTAGCTGGAGAGGGGATATGGGAAAAGCTCCCTTGGAAGGGGAGTACATGAGGGGAAAAACAGAGACTGGATGGAAACCACTAGAATAATAAATATAAAACCCAAGAAGAAAATATAATCTTCCAGATTCTTGAGATTGGAACAGTTCCATGGAAGGAAAAATAACTTTGATGTTATAAAAAAATGAGATGATTCAATCCAAATTTATGTCTGCACTCTGGTTAAACCTGCAAAATGCCTATATCTACAATACCATTTTCTCTAGATAATTAACTTTATTTTCTTTTAAAGGAGGGGAATTTGGAAATGATTATCAAAATGGGCAGTGCATTAAAATTTGAAAATTTATAAGTCTGACATCTAATAATAGTAAACTAGGAATTTGAACAAACTTTCCTACTGAGAAAAACCAAAGAAGTTGTACTAAAAAAAAAAAAAAAATCTGCTGTAAGATATTGTGAGGTAGCATGATAGTAAAGAATTATTCAACTAAGATCTGGAAGAAAACAAAAATTTAAATAGATGAGTGAGGCATTTTTGATTACTCTTCTGGTGATCATTCTCTAATTCCAGAAAAAGAAGTGATATGAAGACTGTGTGGGAATTTTGAGAATGCAGCACGTTTATGGGAACCACTGGAGTTTGGGACTCAACAAGGTTGGGATCTGGTTGAAACCTCCGAATGTGGGGAAGGAATTTCAAATGCTGAACATTAAAAGTAAGGGCAAGGGTGGCATATGTGGCTCAAAGGAGTAGGGCGCCAGCCCCATATGCTGGGGGTGGCAGGTTCAAACCCAGCCATGGCCAAAAACTCCAAAAAAAAAAAAAGAGTAAGGGTAAAATGGGAATGCACTAGCTCCTGTGGGGACAATATGTCATCCTTGCATCATCTCAATTCCTGGAATACTGTTAGCATCCACTGAAGTCTGCCTAAATGTTCTTTCTGGGGGAAGACAGCATTAGCCGCATTCTCAGATTATTTTCACAGATGATATTTCAAAGAAATTCTTCAGCACCCAAAATATCATGAAGTTAATAGTAAAAATAGACAATAAAACGAACAGATACATATACTTTTGGAGCAAATAAAACTAGTTTAACTAATAGTTAAAATAAATAGCTATACATGTAGTATTTAAGGAGGTAAGTTAAGAATGAGAATTCAAACAGATGATTAGAAAACACAAAAAGGAATGAGTAGACCTGAACAATTGAAATTTTAGAATTTATAAGCACAAATCAACCTAATTAAGACTTTGTTGGATTAGACACCATCAAAAAAGTGGATTAAAGAACTGACTGGAAAAAAGATCAAAATACACTATCCAAAATGATTCAAAATTAGAAAAATCAGAGGAGAGGGTAAGAGTTGAAGATAAGAACAAAGAATGGGAAAGAAACAATATTGGAGAATTTTCCAACACCAAAGAAAAATATAAAGTCACGAAATCAAGAAATCCCATGAAAACTAAGCAGGATGAAAATAAATTAATTAATTAAATATACAAACATACAAAAAATATAAATACATCCTGGCAAAACTGCTAAAAACCAAAGTCAAAAAGAAAAAATTTAAAACAACCAGACTTTCTCTGACTTTTATTGTATCGTGATAACCAGAGATAGTAGAATATTTTTAGATGCATGATAACTGAAATAATTTATTATAATAGACTCATACTAAATAATACAAAAAGTTTGAGTAGGCAGTAGAAAAATCCTCCTATTTGGACAGAAAATGTTTTTAGGAATGTATGAAGAACAATTAAAACTAAAAATATTGACTATAGAAAAACTACATATTTAAAACACATGATAATATTACGATACAAAGCAAGTGGCTTTCAAATATTCCAAGGTATTGTCATTATCTTGAGTCATGTTATTATTTCTATAGGAAATAGAGGGCTAAAAGTGTCTGACACACATTGTCCTCATCATAAACAGTTATGGCCTACCCTCCTATAACAAAATACAGCTTAAAAAGAGAAAGCAGGCCAGTGCATTGGTTCACACCTGTAATCTTAGCACTCTGGGAGGCAGAGATGGGTGGATTTCTTGAGCTCAGGAGTTTGAGACAAGCCTGAGCGAGAATGAGACACCCATTTCTACTAAAAATAGGAAAATTAACTGGGCAGGGTGGCACTCGCCTGTAGTCTTAGCTACTTGGGAGGCTAAGGCAAGAGGATCACTTGAGTCCAAAGGTTTGAGGTTGCTGTGAGCTGTGATGATATCGAGGCATTCTACCAAGGGCAACAGAGTAAGACTCTGTCTCAAAAAAAAAAAAAAGAGAGAGAGAGAGAAAAGCCTAACAGAGTTATTTAATATTTAACATGACACAGGAATCTTGAAAAATGAAGATTCAAAGACAAAGGGGATATTCTCCAGTCTTATTTTTAAGTATGATGAAGAATGGACAGCTATGTAGAAATATGATTGGATGAAAGGCTATAATCTAATATGCACTGACTGAGCAGAAGAATCTAAGTGAGGCTTAAGTGCTCAGATTCTTCTTGGCTTCTCTGTGTTAAGTTTCCTTCTGGTTATGAGCCATGAACCCTGTGGAATGGAGGTCTTTAGACCTACTCTCGGGGAAGGGTAGCTCAGAGAATTTTTTGTGACCAACTTCTAGGTAAAAGGACAGGGAAGGTTAGGGTTAGAGTAATATTTCTAAGTTTTATAGATGATTTTGAGAGAAAGGGGCCCTGGTCTCTATTATATGATTCACCTTGGGGAAGAGAAATTCTAGTTTCTATGGCTTACAGGGAATAATCAGGGATGGAAGACAGGAGGGTAGGAAAAGATCAGAGAAAATTTTATTTCTGGAGCTGCTTCTGAGGCCTTTACTTTGGGGTATCATTTTACCCAATATAACCAATAAAGTAACAAATGAATATAATCTTTAAGCTAATAGAAGGAAATAGAATAATAAATAAATAATTGATTTTAAAATCAATAAAAAGTAATGCCAAAGAAGCTAAAAAGAAGAGAACAAAGGGACATAAAATATAGAAGTATGGTTTGCTAAAATCCAGATCCATCAATAATTACATTAAATATGAATGAACTAAATGGAACCTTAAAAAGACAATGACTTTCATACAGGGTCAAAAGAAATCAAAACTCAACTCTGATAATTACAAGGTCATATTAATGTATGTAGAAAGGTTAAAAGTAAAGTATAGAAAAATATTTACTGTGTCAATAATAATAGAGAACAAGCTGATAAAGCCATATTAATATAATATAAACTAGATGTGAAACAAAAAAAATTCAATGTTAAAAAGGAGTATTTTATGAAAATAAAAGTTTTCAAGTAATCAGAATTCACGAGAACACTAAATTTGCAAATACATAAAATATAGTGTAGAAATTATAAAGTAAAATTTATCACAGCTACAGAAAGAAACTGATATCTATATCATTGGTGAAGGATTTTTTTATACATTCCCATGCTAGTGATTCATGCATAAAAGCTGGCAAAAGAAATCAATAAATATATAGAATAGTTTAAAATCTCAATGATTAAATTTAATCTAACATTTATTGCTAGGATCTATATTTATTTACTGCAGGATACACATTCTTTTCAAGTACCAAAGCAATATTTAAAGAAATCAACCTAGTGACAAAGTGACCACTGTGTAATTAAGGTAGAAATTTCTAAATAAAAAGAATGAATCTCTATATGTGTAAAAATTGAGAAATCAGCATTTTAATAATCTATCTGTTCAAGGTAAAATCATAAGAAAATATTGTGTACCTAATAAAAATATTATTACATATCAAACTTCTTATATACAGTTGATATAAAATGCAAACTTCTTATAAAATGATGTATTGAGGAATTATTTTTTAATTATTTATATGCAGGTACAGAAAATAAGATAGACTGAAATTCAAAGATCTATTTAAATGAGTTAAGACAAGAGCACCAAATTCTACCTAAAGAAAGAAGGAAAGAAATAATATAAGAACAGAAATTAATGAAGTAGAGACTAAGCTTAAAATAGAGAAGATCAGAAAATATAAGTTGATTCATTGATAAGATATATAAAATTGATAAAGAGTAATCCAGGTAAAGTTGATTAAAGAGTAATCAAAACTAAAGATAATATCAAAAATTGTCTGCCAATATTGTGTGAAACACATACAATTATATAAAGACCCAAGTTACCAATAATGGCATAAGAAAAAATAGAAAAACAAGACAGATTTAGGCTATTAAATAAACTGAATCTATATTTAAAAACACTCTCCCAAACAAAGCTCTAGCCATACATGGCTTCAATAGTAAATTCTACTATATTTTGAAGAAAGAAATATAACCAACAGCACATAAACTCTTTTTTAAAATTTCAGATTAACATGAGGGTACAAATGTTTAGGTTACATTGTTATCATTTCTAATATAAAGTTCAAGTTGTAGTTGAATCCTTCACCCAGGGGGCATGATGAACACCCTCACATGTGCACATTAGGTGAAACCTCCCACAATCACCCTCCTCCCTCCACACTACATGTGTTTTTCTTTCATGTAGGGGTGTAGTTGCTTATATACGGTTTCATATTATTATTGAGTACATTGCATACTTATTTCTCCATTCTTGTAATACTTTACCAAGAAAAATGAATTTCAACTCCATCCAGGTAAACACAAAAGTTGTGAAGTCTCCATCTTTTCTTATGGGTGAACGGTGTTCCATGGCACACATACACCTCAGTTTGTCAATCCATTCAAGGGTTGATGGGCACTTGGGTTGCTTCCATGTTTTGGCAATTGTGAAATGAACTGTAATAAACATTCTAGTGCAAATGTCCTTGAAGTAAAATTATTTTTATCTTGGTAGATACCTAGTAATGGTATTACAGGATCAAATGGAAGGTTGACTTTTAGTTTTTTGACAATCCTCCATACTGTTTTCCACAAAATTTGTATTAGTTTACAATCACACCCCAGAAATGCAAAAGTGTTCCCTTCTATCCACGTCCATTCCAGCATCTGCAGTTTCAGGATTTTGTGAAGTGAGCTAATCTCACTGGGGTTAGGTGATATTTCAGAGTGGCTTTGATTTGCATTTCTCTGATGATTAAGGATGATGAGCAGTTTTCCATGTGTTTGTTGACCATTCATCTGTCATCTTCAGAGAAGTTTCTGTTTAAGTCTCTTAGCTACTTATAACTGGGATTCTTTGCTCTTTTCCTGATGATTAATTTGAGTTCTCAGAAGACTCTAGTTATCAGCCTTTTGCCAGATTTCTAGCATGCAGGTATCTTCTCCCATTCTGAAGGCTGTTTGCTTTGGGTGTGGTACCTTCAGCTGTGCAGAAGTTTTTTGGCTTGATCATGTCCCATTCATTTATTTTTGTTGTTGCTGCAATTGTCAGGGGTGTTTTTACCCAGGCCAATTTTGTCAAGTGTTTCTCACAATTTCTTCTTGAATTTTTATTGTTTCATGTCTTAAATTTAAATCTTTTTTCCAGAAATAATCAATTTTTGTCAGGGGTGAGAAGTACGGGTCTAATTTTAGGTTTCTGCATGAGGTTAACCAGTTCTCCCAGCATGATTTATTAAACAGGGATTCTTTTCCCCAGTGTGTGCCTTGGTTTATCATAAATCAGATGGCGATATGTGGCTTGGTTCATCTCTAGATTCTCATTCTAGTCCATAGATCTGTATTTCTATTTTTTTGTACCAGTACCACACTCTTTTGATCACTATGGACCTGTAGTATTACCTAAAGTCTGGTAACGATGCCTCCAGATTTGATTTTATTTTTTAAAACTGCATTGACTATTCAGGGGTTTTTCTGATTCCATATGAAATTAAGTACAACTTTTTCAAGCCCTTCAAAGTATGACATTGGTGCTCTGATGTGTATAAATTTGTGGACTGCTTTGGGTAGTATGGACATTTTAACAATGTTGGTTCTTCCCAGCCACAAGAATGATATGTTCTTCCATTTGTTAATGTCTTCTATTTCTTTTCTCAGGGTTTCATACTTCCCTTCAATTCCTTGACTAGATATATTCCCAGGTATTTAAATTTGTTTGAAGCTACTGAGTTTATAAACTCTCTTCCAAAAACTAGAAACTTATCAAACCTACAGCCAAAAACTTTTAGATGAGAATAATTTATAGATGTTGATTATGCTTACTACTTCTACTAAACATTATATTGGAGATCTTAGCTAGAATGAAGGTCTAAGAACTGAAAAAAAGGAATAAATAAAACTGTTATATTTGCTAATGACATGTTTCTGTACATAGAAACTGTGAAGACATCTACAAAGTAATTGTTACCCTATGTGATGTAGCAAGTTTGCTAGATACCAAGTCAATATACAAATGTAATTATATTTCCATATAAAAGCAGAAACATGTTTGAATAATAATGTAAAGGGATATCATTGACAGTAGCATCAAAAATATCCACTAAGAATAAGCATTTTTTTTCCAGTTTTGGCCAGGGCTGGACTTGAAACTGCCACCCCTGGTATATGGCACCCTACTCCTTGAACCACAGGTGCTGCCCAGAATAAGCATCTTTTTTAAAGATGTCTAAGAGCTTCATGTAGAAAACTACAAAACATGAATTACATAAAATTTTAAGAGGATAACATGAAGTATAAAATATACTCATAATTTGGAAGACCCCATATCATAAAATTATGGCTTCTCCCCAAAGTAATCTAAACTTTTAATTATATCCCAATATAAAAACCAAGAGATTTTATTATTTATTTAAATTTTTTGTATGAAACTTGACAATCTGATTCAGAAATTTACATATGAAAAATGACCAGTAGTATCCAAGACGCCAGTAAATTTGAAAAAAATCAGAATGGCCAATAAATAGGTGAAAAATTTCTCAACCTCATTACTCAAGAGGATGTGCAACTAAGAGTCATAAATACTGTTATGTATGAGCCCACTGGGGTGATAAAATTAAAAATAGTATTTACACCACCAAGTTTTGGCAAGAAAGTGAATCAGATCTCTCATAATTTATTGATGGGGGTGTACTTTTTCCACAACAGATCTGGAAATCAGTTCAACCTTTTCTACTAAAGTTGGCAATTTATATAAGTTTGACTTTATTTCAAAGAAGGAATATCTGGAAATTAAAACTTATGAAGAAGTCATAAATGCCATTTAATGCTTTGTGTTCATTACATACTTTGTGTTTTATCAGCTTTAGGTAGAAATTACATAGACAGAAAAGCAATGTATTTCAAGTTATGAAAACTGCCTTTAGTTTACGTAGTTGAGCCCTTTTTCTACCTCATCCTCTACTCCCCCAAGGTGAAGGGATTGTAACCGTTCAAGTCTTGGCCTGAAGAGAGAAGGCACAGATAGACTTGCCATCCTAGCCATAGCATAGGCAGTATCTCCCTCCACCTCCCACGTGGCTTTCTCTTTTCTGGGCTTGGTCCACTGCCAGCCTTCGTTTAAATTGAAAATTCTTTCAGTGATTTCAATTTTCAGCACATACATAACAAATGCATGTTTTTAGATAGCAAACAACAGCCTAAATGTTCACCAACAGAAGAGTGCACAATTAATTTGTGATATATTGCCACGTTGAGAGAATAAAGCAAGGAAAATGACTCAGTGTAGCCACAAAAAATAACAAAGATGAATTTCACAAACATCACTGAGAGACAGAAATAAGGTGTTCATAATCTAAAGAAAAGCGGGAACGTGAGTATAACGTCATCATAGTGTTTTCTTAGAAGAAAGAGTACAGTAATAGGGAGGGGCCTTCTGCAGATGCTGACAATTTTCTAGTTTCAACCTACATAATGATCCTTTTTCTTTTTTCACTTTTTTACTATATGTATGGTATATAAGATACTTTGATATGCATAGACATAGTGGAATGAACACCATAATCAAATTCACATACCAAAGATGGTTCTTTGATGTTCACTTTGTGTAAATTGTTGAGTTGTACATCTTTGTGTATATTTCCATATGTTTCTTCACAATAAAAGTTTAGAAAATAAATTGTTAATGTCTAAACTTTTAATGACAAGTTATAATATCTAGGCCCTCGTGCAAATATAAAGTCCTATAAATATAGACTCAAATATAACTGGGCAAGAGTATCCCATTCTAGACAAAGAGTATGAAGTGAAACTCAGACCTAGAAAATATTTCCTGATTCCTTCACATAGTTAATAAAATGTGCCACTATTCAAAAATTTAACATCAATATTGTCTAACTGGTTGATAACAGCATTTGGTAACAAACCCCTAGTTAACAGCCATTCAAAAATCAGAGACAAAAGGTCAACATAGACCAATCTGTACCCACGGGAATGTGGTGAACACAGCAAACATTAATTGAGTTTAGTCCAGATCAGCTGGTCCTAGGATTAAAGTTAAAGTTTTTGACTGTAGGTATTTGTTAAATCTATTATATAGACCTATGTTTCAGGTAATTTGTCACATAATAGAGAACTGATTTACTACCTCCCTTCACCATTCACTCCTTCCTTCTTCATTATTATCAATAATATAAGGTCATTGTTTAGTGAATTCATTCACTGAATATCCTGTTATCTGCTAATTGCATCTTAGCTTTATGTGTTAATGCATATGAGTACATAGTATGTTTATTTACTTTGTAGCTATCTTATGAAGCTAACTTACATTTTGTTTTATGTGAATAAAACAAAGAAATACTATTATTCATTCTAGTGTTATTAGGAGGACAAATTCAGGTAGCATGACCATACCCGGGGCATGATGATAATTCAATTAGCTGTGATTGCATGGAGAGAACAACAAAGCAGATGTTAGAGATCCAGGGTCAGTGTACTCCGCTGCTTTAAAATGACAATTCTTTAATCATCAACAAGTCATTTTCACTTCCTGGATTTCAGTGTGTTCTTTTCACTTGCAAGAGATGAGTGGAATCAGTAAGGTTACTTCTAGCAAGCTCTAAAAGATTTTGATTTTGTTAGGTTCCTGTACCTTTTCTTTCTCCATTGACTCTAGTTCACCCATTTATTTTCATTTTTTACTCTTGCATAATGTAAGCTTGCACATGGTTTATTTACTTTAGGTATTTGTTCAGTTGTCTGTATTACCCATGTCGATGTAATGCAGACTCTACAGCACACCTGACATCTAATAGGTCCTTAATAAATCATATCGAATTGAATTATTTTCAGAGGCTGAAGTTTGCAGGGATCAGAGAGTATTAGTTTAATTTAGCATAGTGTTCTACACACACATATATGCCCATATATTAATAAATAATAATGATTATATACTTAAAGTTTGACTTCATTTCACAGGAGTATCTATAAATTCAAACATGCAAGAAATTAGTAAATGCCATTGAATGCTTTATGTTCCATTGGGTACTTTGTGTTTTATCAGCTTTATTGCCAGAGATAGAGACCACAGAGACAGAATAGCAATGTATTGCAAGTTATGAAAACTGCCTTTAGTTCACTTAGTTGAGCCCTTCCTCTACCTCATCCTTTACTCCCGGAGGTTGAAAGGACTGTAACCATTTAAGTCTTGGCCAGAACCGTGAAGACACAGTTGGAATTGCCATTCTAGTCTTATAATGGGCAGCATCTGTCTCCCCCTCATAAGTGACATTCTCTTTTCTGGGTTTGGTCCACTGCTAACTTTATTCTCTTTCTTTCAACAGGAATCTACTAAAAGATCCGGGAATTTCCTTGATACCTTTCTTATTATGCAAAACGACATTGTAAAAAAGAAGTTTCTGTCTTAGAATATTTGTCAATCACTATACATTCTTGTGTAAAGAACTATATTAGTTACAGGACGGCACCTGTGGCTCAGTGGGTAAGGCACTGGCCCCATTGCCCAGGGTGGCAGGTTCAAACCCAGCCCAGTCCAAACTGCAACAAAAATAGCCAGGCATTGTGGTGGGCACCTATAGTCCCAACTACTTGGGAGACTGAGGGAAAAGAATTGCCTAAGCCCAGGAGTTGGAGGTTGCTGTGAGCTGTGATGCCACAGCACTCTACCAAGGGCAACAAAATGAAACTCTGTCTCTCTCTCTCTAAAAACAAACAAACAAACAAAAAAAACAAACAATTGTATTAGTTACCAAAAAAATGTAAATAATTATAGTTAAAATAACTTATTTAAGATCATATAACAATTCATTTTACAAAATAAAACACATTCAATGGTAATCTTCATACAGATATACATAGATCCACTTTACATAAAGCAGAACCCACACATGTGGACTTTTAAACATTCCACTCTCATAATTTCCTTAGTACAATATTAGTTAGGTCAAATATTGGATTTTTTGTATTGTGAAAACATGGATGATTCTTCCAGTTACCCTTCATTAGGAGACATTTTCTCATACTGAATTCATTGATTCAGAGATTTCCAGACCAGCTCTTTCAGATTCAAGCCTAAAGAATCATACTGATAGTAAGATAATAAATGAATATAACCAATCAGAATCAGATTAAAAGAATTCTTAGCAAGTGCACAGAATGATAAATTTGGCTTAGAAAAAGGTATTTGTAAGAATCATCTGATCAACACTAAAAATTGCTCTGCATCACATTTGGTGTGGGAAAAAGAGAGAAATAAGTATTAAAAGATGAGTAAACAAACTAACCGTTAATTAATGTTGATACTATTTTTGTGTTATAAAGCATAGTTATAGCCCCTGAGGGAAAGTTAACATTGGCTAAGTAAAAAATAAAAAAAATGTTAATACACTGCCAAGATCTTATATTTGGCCGGGAAGCAGACACTGTTAGTGCAATGGACAATACAACAGCAAGTGAAATATTTACTAAAAAAATGTTAATGTGAGTGATTAGCTCAACTCGCTTAATAAAGTCACGTTTATTGGAATCTGTACTTTAATGCAAACCTAGTGCTGTACTTTTCGGAGTCACTGATGAAACCAAAGGCCCCTTGAACTGTTAGTGTAACTATGCCCCTGTCCCTGTAATGATTTGGTACCATCATAGCGATATGTACTTTAAGGGATGCACATAAGAATTATAGTATATTCTCAACTAAATATGACAAGTGAATCCTCCACACCTGTACATTTAGTAAGTAATATCCTGTATTGCTCACAAAGTGAAAAAATTTCATACCAAACTTGAAAGAAATTATGAAAGAAATTCTTGGAGAAAAATGTATAGACTATCTTTTCTTATCCTTTTTCCTTTTATTTTATATATGTATTTATTTATTTTGAGACAGAGTCTCACTCTGTCACTCTGGGGAGACTGGGCAACCTCAGTCTCTTGGGCTCAAGAGATTCTCTTGCCTCAGCCTCCTGAGTAACTGGGACTACAGGCACACTGTGTGACACCTGGCTAGTTTTCTGTTTTTAGTAGAAATGGAATCTCGCTTTTCCTCAGCCTGGTCTCAACCTCCCGAGCTCAAGTAATACACCCGCCTCAGCCTCCCAGAGTGCTATGATTATAGGTGTGAGCTGTTGCCCTGGCCTAGACTATCATTAAATGAGAGGGGGAGAAAAGGCAAATAACCCATAATTCACCAACAATAAAGGTGGTGTGGATGTTTGTTGTTTTAACCCCTGATCCGGAATGTTTTCACTCCATTTCCAGTAATTATGTCACCTTTGTCTCTGATAAAAGCCAAAGAGTTTCCCTTTAAACTGACTTTGCTGAATTCCAAACACAGAGACTGGAAAGCCAATTACACACCTGACCTGAGGGATTAGTCCAATCATGGTCATATCATTCACGTCAGAATACACAGAAACACGGAGGCTCAAACTGCCAAGGGTCACCACTCTGAGCCTAGGAATGACCCATCCCAGAGTCAAGGAACGTTTCCTGGTGGCATCTCTTTTTTTTTTTTTTTTTTTTTGAGACGGAGCCTCAAGCTGTCCCCCTGGGTAGAGTGCCATGGCATCACAGCTCATAGCAACCTCCAACTCCTGGGCTCAAGCAAGTCTCCTGCCTCCGCCTCCCAAGTAGCTGGGACC
>CAUYQV010055954.1:0-15581 GCA_963574575.1 Galagoides demidoff
AGCACTTTGGGAGGCTGAGGCAGGAGGATCACTTGAGGCCAGGAGTTTGAGGTTAACCCAGGCAACATAGCAAGACCCTATCTCTACACAAAAATAAGAACAATCAGCTGGGCATGGCAGTGCAATGCCTGTAGCCCCAGCACATTGGGAGTTCAAGGCAGGAGGGTCATGTGAGCCCAGGAGCTCAAGGCTGCAGTGATGAACAATCATGCCACTGCACTCCAGACAGGGCAATGGGCAAGACCCTTTCTGAAAAAAAAAAAAAATCCCTGAAGCCTAAAACCTCTAACATTTAAAATTGTAAAACCACAGTCCTGAAAGACTAAAATCCCCAAAGCCAAACTCCAGGGAAGGGATTAGTGTGTTTTTAGGTGTTAGTTACATCAGGATAGGTGGTCTTCACTTGGAAATCAAGTGTGGTTCAAGGAGACACATCTGGGTGTCAGGCTGACTGGGTGTAGACTGTGGATTGTGGGTGCCAACGTGACTGGTTAAGGAATAACTAGAAGCCTGGCAAAGCACTATTTCAGGGGTGCATGTGAGGGTGTGCAGAGATCACTGTGTGAGTCTGAGCAGACTTGCGGGGTGTGTGTGTCTGTCTGTCTGTCCTCAGTGTGGTGGGCACCGTCTTGTCAGCCGGGGCCTGGGCAGAGCAGACACAGAAGGGAACGGGCTCCTCTCGGAGAGCTTGGGTCACCTTCACCAGAGCAGAATTCCGCCCTCTTTCTTCTCTCCTGTGTGCGTGCAGTCTTGATGGTCCGCCTTCCATCCCAGGATGACACAGGCAGAAGGCCCTCACCGATGCCTCTGACCTTGCACTTCCCAGCCTTTAGAGTTGTAAGAAATAATTTTTTTTCCTGATAGTGTGGTATTCTGTTTTGGTAACACAAAACAAAGCGAGCCACGGAGGCTGAGCGGGGGAGGTGGGGTGGAGGCATGCCAGGCAGTCAGGGAGGGTGGAGTGCGGGACCTGCTGATCTGACCCGGGAGTGAGCAGCACCCCAGAGACTGAGCCGGCAGGACCGACCCCCAGGGAGGGAGCTGGTCAGGGGTGGTAGGGGAATTCCAGTGTTGTCATCACCCTACAAATCAGGCAATAATGCTGGAGTCCTGAAGTAGAGCAAGCAAAGACCTCCCCAAAGCCACGGAGGCATTGCTCATGGAATGCTCACAGAACACGGTGGGGTCCCCTACAAGGAGCAAGGCTGTGAAAAGAGCACAGTGCCGGCCTCAGGCTGGGTTAGAACTGGACTCTCAGGTCAAGGACCTCTCTGCTGTGAGTCCTGTGTGAAAGTGCTAGAGCCTCATGCTGGGCAGCGGCGGGTGCAGTGGGCCTTTCACCACCTTCCAGCAAAGAGGTCCAAAGTGAGGGCTCTGATGGAGGCAGAGGTCTGAGGGCCACTGTGCCAGTGGGGGTCTCAGATGGGGGGAAGAGATGAGGGTCCAGGCACTGGAGGTCACAGATCAGGCAGGACACAAGCATGGAAGATGCATGCTTTTCCCCTGACCCCACATGGCTCTGGCCTTGCTGTCCCAGGCTGTGCCTTGCCCTGGTCTTCCTGGTGAATTTTTCTGGAAGATTTCCCAGGAGCCTCAGCTACCAGTTAGGACATTTAGAAGATGATAGAATGCTAACTGATAAGGCTGCTTAAAAGATTAAATATGGGCTTGGTGCCCGTAGCTCAGTGGTTACAGCGCCAGCCACATAGACCGAGGCAGGCGGGTTCCAACCCAGCCTGGGCCTGCTAAACAACACTAACAACTGCAACAAAAAAACAGCCAGGTGTTGTGGTGGGCACTTGTAGTCCCAGCTACTTGGGAGGCTGAGGCAAGAGAATTGCTTAAGCCCAAGAGTTTGAGGTTGCTGTGAACTGTGAAGCCACGGCACTCTACCGAGGGCAACATAGTGAAATTCTGTCTCAAAAAAAAAAAAAAAAAGATTAAACATGATGAATCTATGTGAAGTGATTAGAATGGTGCTGTAGGTACGATCGCTGCTCTTTATAACAAGCCACTCACATATACACCCTGAAGCAAGTATGGTCTAGTTTGCTAGTTTGGGGACTGTGTTAATAGAATCACACTGCAAAACAAACAAATAAGCAAAAAGGACCCCAAAACAAAAAGCCCAGACAGGTGGATGATGCATGTGTGTCGAAAGCAGCAGTGACTATGGAAGGAAGAAAAGGATGAGCAGTTGCTGAAGTCCTGTTTGTGGTGGACACAGTGACGAGGCACAGAGGTGGTATCAGCAGATGATGGAGACCATGGCAGAAGAGGCAACCCTCAGAACCCAGCCCTGGTCCAAAGGGTGGCAGGGTTCGGGGTGGGGGGTGCAGCCACCTGTCCCTTCCTCACCAACCAACCTGCACCAGGTGAGGCTGCAGGTGAGTGGAGGCAGCAGGCTGGGAGGCCAGCTGCAGACCGAGGTGCCAGGCGGGGAGGGAGCACAGGCACGTAGACTCTGGACCTTACACCACGTAGGGCACTTGTTTCAAGTCAAGAGAACCAACAGCATCGGAACTTCCCCCAAACCAAGCTGGAGCCCCTTTGCCTCTACCTACAGAAAGCAGCAGATAGAAGAAGATATTTCTCCCAAATAGCTCACAGGGTCCCTCTTGTCTGAAATGACTGGTTTCTACAGCTGTATTCAAACCAAGAGAAGTTATTTAAAAAAATAATAACAACTAATCTTTATGGGGTGCTTATTACATGCTAGACTCTGTTCTGAATATTTTGCAGGAATTTTTTAAGTTAATACAACAATTTATAAGGAGTAAAAAAAAAGTTACCATTACTATGCCCATTTTGCAGATGAAGGGTGGATTATGACACAGAGCACAGAAAAGTCACTTAACTCAGAGGCTAGGAGGGATTGGAGGTAGACCACAGAGCCAGGGAGGCCGAGAGGCGACTTTGCATTGCAGTTAAAGCGACAGTCTGTGAACGAGGAAAGCTTTGCTGTTGTGGTCCTTGCCCCTCTTGCTTCCCTCCGCCCTGTGGGCCACTTCTCCCTCCTGCCCTGGTTGCATAACTTCACCCACTCAGGGTATTTCCATCCCAGCTGCTGGGCCTGGCCCTGGGCCATTGACTGACAATGTTTGACCGCGTTAGCGGCTGTGAGAACCTCCCGCTTGGGAAAGAACAGTCCTGTGCTGGGGACCCCAGACCCCCCAACTCGCAACTGCATTTTCTGCAAGGGTAAAATTGAATTGAAAAGTTGTTGTCAAGTTACTCAACACATTTGTACTGAATATTTGGAAGTAGCCATTACTTCAACAAAATGATCTGTTTTTCTTTTGAAGTTACACATTTTCCTTTGACAAAGGTTCATTGAGCACTTATTCTGCCCCAGGCTTTGTGCGGTGAGCTTTCCAGGGATCTGCCCATCTGGGCTTCACACTGCCCTGAGCTGCAGCTCATTTCCCATCTCCACCCGACAGCAGGGGAAGTGGAGGGGCCGAAGGAGGCCTGGCAATGCCACCCTGCTGTGGACCAGTCACCATCCTGCTTCTCCTCCGTCCTGGTGCAACAGTCCTGGATCGGTCATCTGTGGATCTGCCCTGGATCTGTCCTCTGCCTGGCTGCCAGCCTCCCACCTGCGGTTTCCCTGTGTCAGGGTTGCACTAGAGGGTCCCAAGCACAGGGTCTGTGGGCCCCTGTGCTCTACATTCCCTGACTCCATCCAGGGCCTCCCATGGGTGCAGCCCAGCCATGGGCACTTGGGGAGCAGGAGAAGTAACATCATGGCCCATGGCTCCTCAGGGAATTTAGGATCTAGTTGGGAACAGGATTGGTGGTACAGACAGTGAATAATTAATTTCTCAAAGTGTGATTCAGATGAGAGTGCAAGGGCCCTGGGAAGGCAGCTGGATGAGTCTTGCCTAGTGGAAAAAGGCATCATCCTAAACGGAGAGTAATTCCTCCTTAACGTTTGCTGAAAACCGCTTCTCTGTTAGGCAAGATGACGTTCTTCAACAAGTCATCACCATCGACTCCCGGTCCAGCCCAACCCCCAGCCGGGGAGGCCTGGGAAGCTGGCGGACGTGCCGCATGCCAAGGAAAGTGTGGACAGTTGAGGGTATGTTTCTTTTTCCTTCACACGAACCACTTCCTTATGTTGAAATGTTTTCTCCATAGGGCTGTGCAGGGGAGGATGTATGTCGAGGAAGCAGAGCTCAGGGGAACAGAGGTCTAACTGGCATTCTGCAAGAGTCACCGGGTGAGCCAGGGTATGGAGCAGACACCATCTACGCTGAAGCTGGGTCCCTCCAACTACAGACAGCTGGTCGTGAGCAGGCACAGTGTAAGTGGGTTTGCAGCCGTGACACCAGGGAGCACAACTGTTAGATTCCCTACTCTGGCAAGTTGAAAGCGGCGTGGTTTAAAGTGTCGAGCTTGGGCTCCCTGTAGGAATGGAAGAGTGAGTCTTAGGTTGGTTTTGACTCACTGCTGTGGCGCTCAGGGTCTGGGGAGAGGTGGCATCTGTCCCAGGATTCTTGTTCTCCCATCCTTTCTCTTCCTCTGTGTTCTGTGCCAGCCCTCTTGCTCATTCTAACCCTGCAAGGGGCATTAGCACCCACACCCAAGGTTTCAGTTTATAGCAGTGGGCTGATGACTGTCATCCCATCAGGCAAAGTGGGTACAATCACAACCTGCTGGGGCAGCAGGTCTTAGCGCTAACCTACCAGTGAGGCCATGTGCCCGACAGCTTGGGGTCAAATTTCAGTTCTGCTGATTACTGTCTGCGTGACCTTGGGCTTGTGCTGTTCTCATCCACCAAATGAGAATCTCACAACCAACCACTGACAACCATTGGGAATTTGATGAGTTAATGTGAGTTAGGCAGTGGAGGACCATGTAGGTATTTGTTAAATGAACACATACTTCACATGGGGGATGAATGAACTTGGACCAGTTCGCCCAGCTATAAATGGGCAAAGTTAGGGTTCCAGCCAAGATCTGTAAGATTTCAAGCCTAATTTCTTAACCACCGTTCTCTGCTACCTCTGCCCACTGCCCCTTTCTTTGTCCTCTTACTCTTCAGAAGGATTGCTTTTAGCCGAGGCTCCTTGCCCACCCCGGCTTGTCCTTGCTGGTGTTGAGTCCTCTTCTCAACAGGAGACTGGGTCTAGGAGGCTGGTCCAGGAGACCCCAGCACTGCCCCGGGTTCGGGGCGGCACTCCTTTGCTGCCCGACACTGCCTGTCTCGGAGGGGGCCAAATTCTCCAGGAATTTCTTTATGCGATGCCCTCATTTCATCAGAGCCCCTCCCCCCAAAATCACAGAGGGACTTCCTTTAGCTAGTGATGTAATAGCTTATGGGTGCCTTTTTCTAACTGAAAAATCCCTTTCTCTATTTATTCAGTGGCCAATGGACAATAATCTAAAACATATGGAAACATGAAAGTGGGAGAGAGAAGGGAGAAAACTCTCACTTGCTCTGTGTGTGACTTGCCGGGGACGCTTTATCCACCCAGGCCTTGACTCACGGGGTCCACCACTGGTGGCCTCTCCAGCTGGGGATGACACACCTGGCGGGCCTGGCCAAAGTCCTTATAAGGCGGCCGCTGTGCCGGCCCTGGCTGCTGCCCTGGCCTGCATTGCAGTCAGCGATGAAGCAACGTCCCTGCACTGGGAAGGGTGGGAACAGCCTGCTCCTAATTCTCCACGGCCCCGTTCAGGCCGGCCTGCTTCCTTTGCTGTCAGTTTGAAAGTGAAAAAAATCTAACCCTGAGAGAACCTTGGAAATGAAGCTGCTTATTTCAGGGCTGTTCACTTTGCAGCATTTACTGGGCAGCTGCTTGGTGCCACTTTAATCTCACCAGGTCACTATTTACAAGGGGGAGACCCAGATCTAGTGCTCAGATCCAATATTATAGTTTCTTTTTTTTTTCTCTTTATCTGTCTCTTTCTGTGTGTGTGTGGGCAGAGGAAGGGGTGTCTCGGGGTCCCTTCAGGCTCTGGGTCTTGGGAATGGAGAGGAGTGGAGAAGGGACATTTACCATCTGGTGTCATGTGTACCAGTGTACCAAGCACAGGGTGGAGACAAGGAGGCCCCGAGCACCGTCTACAGTTTAATCTTTGGGCTCCTAGGTGGTGCCCCCACACCATCTCGGTGGGCTACAGAGAGAATCCAGCTGCTCTGCTGGGGAAGGAGCCAAGATCAAGTTCATGCTGGGGGTTTCCAAAGAGTTTTATCTTCTTTGGAGAAGAGGTGCTGCAGACACAGATGACTTTGGGACCCAAACTGAGTCGCTGCCCCTGTGTTGTATCTCCTATCTCTTCTCTCATAGCCCTTAGTGGGCATTTTTCTTTTGGACGGTCAGGAGAAGATTCCACTGGGACAACAGAAAGCACATCTAGATGGCTTCCTTGGGTTTGCAATGTCAACTGCCCTGCCCTCTCCAAGTTTCCCATCCTCATCTCCCTCCATCTTCCTGCCTCCTCCATTCTGGCCTCACTGGTCTCCCTGCCTCCTTAAACACGCAAGCTATGGTCGACAGATAAAATAGAAACTTCCCAGCTAACGTTGGATTTCAGATAAATAGTGGATAATTATCTTAGTATAAATATTGTTATGATTTCAGAATTCATGCTGAAACTTAATCCCCAGTGCCATGGTATTAACAGGTGAGGTCCTTGGGAGGTAATTAAGTGATGAGGCGTAGGAGCCCTCAGGGATGGGATCAGGGCTCTTAAGAAAGTGCTTGGGGGAGTGGGTTTGCCCTTTTCTGCTCTACCATGATGTGAGGACACACTATTAGTGCCCTTACAACCTCTTCTCTGCCCCTTCCACCACATGAGGACACGGCATTCATCCCTTCCGGAGGTCATGGCCATCTTAGAAGCAAAAAGCAGCCTTCATCAGACACTGAACCTGCCGAGCCTGATCTTGGACTTCCCATCTTTCAGACCTGTGGGAAAGACATTTCTGTTCTTTATAGACTATCCATCTGTGGCATTTTGTTACAGCAGCACAGCGGACTAAGACTAAGATGATCGTTTACTGAATTTTTCATGGGACATACACTAAAAAATTATTCATTTTTTGCCTGAAATCCAAATTTAACTGGGTTTCCAGCTTTCTTTTTTTATTTTCTTGTCCTCCTCCTTTTTGTTAATTTGGGGGCTCCTGGCCAACCTCCTCCCCCATACCCAACGCTCTTCCTCAGCAATGCCAGAGCTGCCTGCCACTCCTGGCCTTGCCTTCCCTGAGCCTGCACCTCAAACAGCAGCCCTGCCTTTCCCAGTCCCCTCCCCACAGCCCCATCTAGCCTGACTTTACCTTGTATATATGTATATATTTGGTTTGTCCCCACCAGCATGAACTCAGGCAGGCAGGGACCCACGTCTACTGTGTTCACTGCCATTTCCCCAGTGCCCAGCAGGGCCTGCATCCAAACACTTTGTGAAATGAATGGATTATATTATACACGATCAAAAGAGAAGAACTTTGAGTTCCACAGGTCAGCCCAAGAAAGAGAAGGTAGGAGAAAGCTCTGAAATTTGGGGGAAGAGCAGGGAGGGAGAAGAAGAAGAGAGAGAGAGACGAGATACATTCTGAGAGCCTTCTGAGGCCATGGGTGTTGAGTTCAGAAATGTCATAGGAGGCCACACAGCTGCTAGATGGCACTTCCAGGGATGGACAGAGCACAAAGCAGAGCTTCAGACCACAGGCTTTAGCCACATAGAATTAGAGTCTGGGCTCCACCACTTCCCCACTGTAAGGCTTTAGGCAATTAATTTGCTTCTCTAGGCCTCAGTTTCCTTATCTGTTAAAAAGGGTGGTGTAAGTAGATGGCGTGTGTAAGACACTTCACACAGCTTCTGACACCTGGCAGGCGGCCACACTTCTGGTCATGAACTTCACACTCATCTATCACCCCTTGGAATTTTGCTCTCAGCTGATGGCCGTTTCTCAAAAAGAAACAAAATTTTGTTTTGTTCTTGTTTTTGTGTTTAAATTACCACAGGGGAGTGAGGGTGCCCACAGTAGTCATTAAACAAGGACAAGCCAAGTGCACGGTGGGCCCCTAAGACCAGCTGAATGACAGCTCCCACAAACCACCTTCAGCAGCAGCACAGCGGGAAGCCGAGGCACTTAGGGACCTGGGAAGCCTGTAGGGCATACTCGGAGATGCAAGTGTTAAATCCAGGGGTGTCGAGGGCCTGAGGCACTGAGCACACAGGGCAGGTGCAGCTGCAGACGGGAAAGCCAGCCCAGCTCTGACCTGCACCAGCTCTGTCCCGGTACCTCACTCAACCCCTGAGCTGCACGCTTCCTGTGGAAAATGGGATGATAATTCCCGCTCTGTCCTTCTGACAGGTTTGGATGACCATAACATAGAATAGGGTATGACAAAGAGCCCTGGCAACTGCAGACTACTATATAAAGCCCGGGATTGTCATGATGTCACCAGCATTGTCTGCAGGGGGTGGTCTCCCTGGCTGACTGTGGACTCATGGCTCCATGGACATCTTGGTGTCACCCACACCCTGTACCTCCTAGACATACGCCCTCTTCCAGGTGCCAGGGTAAATACCAAAGAGTGATGTGTCCTTGTGGGGTTAAAATGACAGAGGACAATCAACTCCTAGAACCAGCATCGTGTCCCCCGGTCAGGCCGGCGAGTGTCTGCCAGATGTGCACCTCCCAGCCCAGAAACCACTGCAAAGGCAGGAAATTAGCACCGGCTCTGAGTAAACATCTCTGGTCTTTATTGCGGCAATTCAGCACTTTGCTATGTTAGTGATTGCCCTCCTTTTCTAGGACTGGACATTGCACATGAAAAGTCCCACGGTCCCCAGCACCAATGAGACAGAAACCATCTGGGCAGGCTCCAGCCCCTCTCCTGTCCCAGCCTCAGCATTTCTGATGAGTTCTTAGGCGGCAGCACCGTCCAGGAGCCAATGATGCACCCGGAGGCCGCCAGGCTGGGACAGGATGTACCAGCGTCCATGGTCTTGGCCTGTGGTCCGGAGTGTCCTGACCCAGCCTGCAAAGCCAAGTTGTTCATTTGCATGTTTATTGGCCCATGCGGTCCTCAGACTATAGCAGGCAGTGAGCTAACCTCAGGCCTTTCAATTTTATGAAATCGTTAGAAAAATATTAACCAAGTGACTATTATGTATTAAGTGCAAGGAAAGCATCAGTAAACACAATAGATTTTGAATTTCCCTTCCTTAGTGGATCTTACATTCTAGGGGAGGGAGGCAGTAAATAATAGCTAGATGATGACGTACACTGGCAGATGATAAATGATGTGGGGACTTAGCAGGGTAGGGAGGGCAGGAGCCTGCACAGGGTGGACAGAGCCATAGGTTCCATCTTAATCAGGGAGCTCGAGGTGGGCCTCACTGGGAAGGGACCACTTGAGAAGAGAGCAGTGGAGGGGGCACTGGGAGGGAACAGCCAGTGCAAAGGCCCTGACACTGTGACCACTGACTGGTGCATTCAAAGAACAAGGGGCTGGCGGCTGGAACCCTGTGAGTCAGGGAAGTAGAAATCTGTAGAGAGCAGTCCTGGGGGTGGGAGAAAAGTGGCTCATAAGCAGCTAGGGACAAGGTGTGGCTTTGATTTGGGGAGCCTTGAAGCCTATAGAATTTGGAGACACCTCCTTTAAAATAAGACTATGCAATTACAGCTAGTGCAGTGGCTTATGCCTATAATCCTAGCATTCTAGGAGACCAAGGCAAGAGGATTGCTTTGAGGTCAGGAGTTTGAGACCAGCCTGAGCAAGATCAAGATCCTGTCTCTAAAAAAAAATCCAAAAAACTAGATGGACGTTATGATGGGAGCCTGTAGTCCCAGCTACTTGGTAGGCTGAGGCAAGAGGATTGCTTGAGCCCAAGTGTTAGAGGTTGCTGTGAGTTATAACACCGTGGTACTCTATGGAGAGAGACAAAGTAAGATTCCAACTCAAAAGAAAAAAATAAAGAATATGAAATTACAATCATGAGATTATGTACAGGGCTTTGAAAAGGCAAGTGGCCATCCCTGAAGCTTCAGTTCCTCAGCTTCCCTTCAGTGGGGCTGTGCTAGATGGGCCCAAGAGGGCCTCACTCACTCCAGAACATTCTTCCTCCTTCTCTCCCCTGCAGCACTCACTGCCTTTCTGGGACTTCTTTCCTAGGTCCAGACTCCCTGTGACAGTCACCTCAGAGTTTGCACAAATAGAAATGGGACAAGGAGAGGAGCCTCAAGGGACCACATTGAGGCCCAGCCCGATCCAGGCCCACTGTAGTCAGTGTCTAGCCCTTGGGACAACGCTGACAGTGGTGGGGCAGGGAAGGCCCTCCTGGAGGGGGAGATCACTCCTCCACAGAGGACATTTCTCTGACCTTAGTGGTCCTGTTTCCATTCCAGAAAAGAAATCATGAGTCACGACACACACTCACCATGAAAGCAGGCCTGGGGTCTTCCCCCAGACCCCCCACTGCAGCCCTGCCAGGAGGAGCTTGGAGGGGCTGGGTGAGATGAGCAGAGGAAGCCTGGGCAAGTTCCACTCAGGGGACCCAGACTCTGTTCAGAAACCAGGAAGGGATTGGAGGGAGTGAAGCCGGCAGGGAGAGAGAGTAGCAACAGTTATTCCCAGCCCAGTTATTAACTATTTGTAGTAGGAAAAGAAAAAAGTGCAAAACAGCCATTTGCGCCTCTATAGGAAGTGTCTCCCCAGGGCCTGGTTAAATGCAAACTATTTGTTCCCTCCCTCCCTTCCTCCCTCCCTTCCTCCCTCCATTCTTTCTTTTTCCCCTTCCTTTCTTCCTTTCCTCCTTCCTTTTCTTCTTTAGGGAGAAAGGATGCCATTTGAAAGTGGCCAGTGTTTATACACATTTTCCAAAAAACAAATCACCATAGTTTAAAAGAAAGAAAGAAACGTGTCAGCTACCAATTCTGTCCTGGTAAAGACATTTAAACAAGTCTGGATACAATATGAGAATTGCAGGTAAACTTGTTTACCTGCAATTCTCATAATATAATCCCTTGCTATTCAGATTAAGGAAATCAATCCAGAATCATTTACAGAGCAGCTGCTGCATGCAATGTTTTGTTTTAGGCCCTGTGGGGTTTTCAAGAAGGCAGATTCCAAAGTCTGGCTCCTGGGGGAGTAAGCTCTAGTTATGAAGTTAATGTTTATACCTGTGGGAAGAGTGGCTGGCTGTGGCTGCTCAGGCCCTAACCTTGGCCTACCTTCTTCTTACTCTAGACTCTAGACATTTCTAGAAACTTCCTGCTCTTGCCTATACGCAAGACATCGACCACCTCCCACATTAAACTCATGATGCCAAATCCTTATCTCCACCCTGACTCCCAGCCGCCTCACAGGCGGTCATCCTGACTGCAGGCTCCCTGACCCCAATTCCCCCGCCATACAGTGGCCAGGGTGACCTGCCTCAAATGTTCCCAGCTGATCCTGGCACTGGCCCATGTCAGAGATCCCAAACATTTGGAAATGTAACTCACTTTGCAATAAATATATTCAACACCAACTGAAAAAACAGATGAAAAGTTATCGTATTGGTCGATAAGTACTTTATAGGCATTGGTTTCTGGCACTTGCTTCTTAGAAAGCCAACCACTCTGAACGAGGCTATTTCGAAAAGCCTGAGCATTTGCCATCCATGGTCGTGGATACAGTTGCGGTTGTATATTAGCCCTGGTATCTAATTCATTCCTGCATTCGTTTCTATTGCCCAACATTGAGAACGTTTGCCTCAACTAGAGGTAAGTCATAAAAATAGCAACAGCCTTATTTTATTTTTAAACAGCTTCCCTTGAAATCTCAGGAGGCTCTTCATTAAACAGACCTAAGGCCTTAGATATAAATTAAGAGGAAAATTTGATTCTAATATTGAATCATTAATATCTAAGTGCTTCCATTCCTTATGTTAAGTTGATTCCTTGATCGAATCAAAAGTAGCTCAAACTATTGCTTGTGCCGTATGACCTTGATTGCACAGTTAACCTCTATCCAGCAGGTGGAAATGTGATCACCTAGGTTTTGCTGGCATGAATTTGCTTGAGCGTGACACAGTTTACCATGGTAGTACATATGCACTAATTGATTGAGAGAACATGAACGTGGATTTTAAGAAATAGCTTGAGCTACAATCAGTGACACTTTTATTAAATGTCCAAAGTTATGAACCAAACTAGCATAAAAGGTAAATTCTCCAGACTGTATCAAAGAACACTGGCCTTGCAGAATGAATTAATACGTTAGTTGATTCCATTATGTTAAAATTTGACACAAAGCACATGTGATGGTTATAAAATTACAATTGATTTTTTAATGATTTAAAAGTACATATTTTGGGTAGTTTTTAAGAGAGTACTATATTTTATTTTTTAAATAGAAAATTCATGAACTTAGTGCAAAAGTCAAAAGGTTAAAAAAAGGACATTTGATGACAAGTACATCTTCCTCTCCCCTGTTCCCAGCCAACGTTTTTCTCCATGGAAGCAACCACTGTTACTAGTTTCTTTGAATCCTACCAGAGATATTCTGTGCCTGTGTGTGTGTGTATCTTAGTGTGCGTTACCCAGAAGCAGACTTTGACACGAGGATTTAAATGCAAGCATTTCATCTGAGAGGTACTCCCAGAAACACCTGCAAATGATTGAGAACAAAAGACTGGGTAGCCAGTGAAGATGACCACTGGTGGGCAGCCAGAGGTCAAGTCCCCTAGGGAACTCTGGGAACCAGCGTAGGACCTGTGGCTCAGAGTCATTTCCCACTAGGGGAAATGAAGCTGGAATTTCACAACCAACTCCATTGTTTGAGAGCTGTGAGGTGCAGTCATCCAGCCATGTGGCCAGTTACAGTGGATTCTGGTGGTGAAAAAAGTTCTCAAAGAAATGCAAGGGCTGGCAGTTCACGGTGTGCAGGCAAGCAAGGCCGTCTAAGGTGTGGGCAGGGCACCAACCACATCTGCTACGGCCTGTAGTCCCAGTACTCTGGGAGGTTGAGCCTGGTTGATTGCTGAGCTCAGAGGAGTTCGAGGCCAGCCTGAGCAAGAGTGAGACCCCATCTCTAAAAAAAGTAGGTGGGAGTTACAGTGGGGTCCTATAGTCCCAGCTATTCGGAAGGCTGAGGCAAGAGGATCCCTTGAGCCCAAGAGTTGCTGTGAGCTCTGGCATGCAACACAGGGCAAAAAGTGAGACTTGTCTCAAAAAAGAAATATAATGTTTTGAAAGTTAATGAGAATCAAATTTTTCCAGCAACTGTGGCCCTGCCCTATGAATGCCAGGCTCCAACACAGCCCCATCTGAAGGCCATTGGCATTTGTTGGCATGGGAAAAGCAGCCTTCCAGGGTCCAACGCCTGTCCATGACTTCTGGTTCCTTTCCCGTCTTAATCTCAGTTAAGTTTTTGGCACTGTAATGCCAGTGACCTGTGTTTGCAGCCCCTGAGGGTGCGTGCTGTCCGCACCTTTGCTCCCAGCATTCTCTGGGCCTGTGAGCACTGTTCCCATTCCTCTCACCTGTCTGAGCCTACTTGTCCTCCCAGATGCAGGGGAGTTGGAAGGAATCAAACTGACCTGGAGGGTTGTAGAAGGCTCAGCGAGATGAGTGTGTAGTGTACAGCCCGGGGTCTGCATAGAACATGCTCTGGGCAGTGGTCACCTGCCTGCCCGCTTGTGTCTCTCCACTTCTGTCTGCTGAGTTGGGGAGCCCGCCCCACTACCCCCGGACTATACTGAGATTCCTCTCTGTTGCGCTGTCTGTGCTTCCCCCGACTGTGCCGGAGCTTTTGGGGGGCAGGAAGCAGATGTTGCTCATCCCTGAACCCCCACCGCTATACAGCACCCAGCACGCGGTGTGGCTCAGTCCGTGCTGGAACGGAATTGAACCGAGCGTTCCACACAGTGACCATTCTTTCAGGTGTCTGCAGGAATTCTGAGGAAGGAGAAATCACGGCAGACAGGGAGGCCCACGGAGGCTTTTAGGTGGGCCTCTTACAAGACATACGCATATAAAGATTGATGACTTCTAACTGAGAGAGACCTGTGCACCGCGACTTTTTTTGCATGCAAGATTATTTGCTGTGCTTTCTCTCTTTCTCCTGGCTCGCTCTCTCTTCTTTTTTAATGAGTAGTCAATTAGTCCACAAAAATTTTCTGAGTCATTACTATGTGTCAGGCACTTCTCTAGGGGATGGGGATACGGGGTGCTCATGACAGAAGGAGCCTGCACGCCCTTAGAGGTGGCAAGGGGGAATTGTCTTCTGACTATTGCTGGAAGAATCTGAGGCCAGTCAAGACACAGAACTGTTCCATCACCCCTGAGATACCCCACAGGCTCCACCTTTGTAATCACATCCCTACCCTCTACCCCCGACCCGGCCACTGTTGAGTTTGGGGAGTTCTTTATATATTGGAGACATGAATCTTTTGTCATAAGTGTGTTTTGCCACTTTTTTCTATTAACCTACAACATGCCTTTTCATCTTTTTTTACAGGGTCTGTCACATAGCAAAAAAAATTAATTTCGATGAAGTACAACTTACAGATTTTCTTCTTTTATGTTTTTGGCGTCATGTCTAAGAACTCTTCACCTTATCCCTAGGTAGGTCCTGAAGATTTTCTCTGCGTTTTCATCTAAAAGTTTTATAGTTTTACATTTCACATTTAAATCTGTAATCCTTCTTGACTTCCTTTTGTATCAGATGGGACATACAGATTGAGGCTCTTTTTTTTTTTTTTTTTTTTTTTTTGCTTGTGGCAGTCCAATTGTTCTAGCTATCTGTTTAAAAAACTATCCTTCCTCCATTGACTGTCTTTTACCCCTTCAAAATCAGTTGGCTTTACCTGTATGGATTTCTTTCTGGTTTCTCTATTCTGTTTCATTGGTCCAACTGGTCCTCCATGAATATATATTGTTTTGATTACTGTTGCTATTGGGTAAATCTTAATCAGATAGAGTTATTCCTCCCATTCCATTGTTCTTTTTGAAAACTGTTCTAGCTAATCTAATCACACTGCCTTTCTATATAAATTTTATAATCATCTTGTCTAAAACTACAAAAAAAATCTTGCTGGGGTTTTGACAGGATTTGTGTTAAAACTGATAGGCCAATTTCAGCAGAGCTGACCTCTTCACCATGTTGAATATGCCAGTCCATGAACACAGTGTGTTTTTCCATTTATTTACATCTTATTTATTTTTTTCATCATCATTTGTAGTTTTCAGAAGTCTTGTTCATGTTTTGTTGGAGTCATACCTATAATTTTTATTCTGGGGGAGGAGTGCACCGTAAACAGTAGTGTGTTTTTCATTTTAGTTTCCAAAAGGTCATCAATAACAGGTAGAAATACAATTGATTTTTTTCTTTTTTGAGATAGAGCCTCAAGCTGTCACCCTGGGTAGAGTGCTGTGGCATCAAAGCTCACAGCAACCTCCAATTCCTGGGCTTCACCTATTCTATTGCCTCAGCCTCCCAAGTAGCTGGGACTACAGGCACCCGCCACAATGCCCTGCTATTTTATTTTATTTTTTGGTTGCAGCCGTCATTGTTATTTGGAGGGCCTGGGCTCAATTCAAATCCATTAGCTCAGATGTATGTGGCTGGCGCCTT